>NW_019775929.1:0-60870 GCF_001039355.2 Lingula anatina | reverse complement strand
GCATATTTTGCCTTCTGGGTTAAACTCTAAAATCGATGCTTTTTCCTATAATTTTTGTACTTTTGTGTTTTTAAGTCATGTTATCATGAATTAATGTAAAATGTTTATCAGTCATAAAATTCGCTACAAACAATTTTAAATGATACAATTTTCATACAAAAAATTCATCCTTTTCAAGTGTTAACATCAACAAAATCTTGACTAATCAAATTCACAAGTAGCAGTTTTAACGTCACAAAGAAAATTTAAGTTACAAGAAATCACTTTGATTTATTAAGTGACATTTCGAGACTCTTCCAGCGTGGGTCCTCCACGGGGTTTTGCGACAGTTTTGATTTTGATCTAGCCAACAAAATGTCCTTCCTTTCTTTGACCTTTTGTAATTCTTTGGAATTTTCCAACACCCTAGAGCGCACTGCTAAAGGTAAACTCTTGGAAAGGTGTTGCAGGCGATTATTTTTCTGATAGTCATTTCTTAGAAGTGGATTAGCCTCGTGAGTACCGTGGCAGCAATCTGACTTTGCTGATCGACAGCGAGTTTCACAGCGCACGCTTGGAAAAGCAGACGAACTCTGCGGCCTGTCTGGAAGAGGAGGAAGGGTTTGCGGAATTCTGGGCCGTTGCGTTTTCGTAATCACCGTTTTTGATCCACTCATGCTCAAACTCAGATCTTCACAACTTGTTGAGAGACGTCTTACGCGTGTTTTAGTATCTAATGGTCGTGCCTCGTCTGTATTTGAAGCCAATGCAGCCTTCTCGGCCAGTCTCTTTATTTCGATTTCTCCATTATCTACTGTGGATGACCTTCGTCTGCGTCTCCCAGGGAATATGACGTCTCTCTCTACGTCATCATCTACGTCATCATCGTCGTCCACTTCGGAATCATTTAAATTTTCATGCTGAAGATGAATGGGTGGCAGCAGACGAGGAGGGAGGGGTGGAATGTGGATGGCCGCCCCGGGGTGAGTCTCGGTCAGGTCCCCGGTACTGAGAGAAATTCGTCGAACATAACGAGGTCGCAACCAGAATTTGCTGGCTTTGTTCTCTGACCCTTGCCCACTATCAGCCGTGTCCCTTTGTGGCACTTGTTCCACCTGTACTCCATCTATATTGTCATCACTGTTGCTTTTGCTCCCTAAATCGCTTTCACGATTGGAATCACAACAATCTAGCTTGTCTACGCTCCGGGAGACGCTTAAACCCTTTCTGTTTATGTCGTCTGCAACCGTTTTCTTCCCAAACCGGGGATTCCCTTTCCGTTCTAGAACGCTTTTCGCCAGGAAAGCTCGCTGGAATGAGTCATGCTCTGCGCTGATTTTTTCTTTGTGCTTTTCGATGTTTTTTAGTTTCAACGTCAACTGTCGTTCGGAAAACGGAATCTCTTTCTCTTTTACTTGTGGATGTCTCGTTTTGTTGTAAAGCGGATCCACATGATCTTTCTTCGGTACTACGGAACTGAACATCTTGGCGGCTCCACAAAGGTCTGAAACAATTGGTTCCTTCACAACGTTGAAAACAACGGTATAGGTTTGATAGGTAGGTTGCTTTAGCCTCCGTTTACGTTTAAGCCCCCTTACACAACGAAGTGTTATTTTTAGAAGTTACTTACGTTCGAGCACAGTTCTATTAATAAAGATTTTTATCCTCGACCAACGCTGCCACCGGCACGAGTGTTCATAAATGTCCAAAATCCTGAACTGATACCTCCTTGAACTGAAACAGGATTTTCATTTTTTTCCAGAAGACCTGCTGAAAGATGAGTAATACCCGGAAGTTGTGGTATCCGTTTTAGAAACTTCGAAAATCGGTTGTTTTCGTGTTGTTCTTAGTCTCCTCGGTAACGTCTGGCATCCACACGTAGTAAAATACTTTAATTCGCACTAAAACAGGAGTTTGCAGCCGCTGCTTACACACACATACACAGCGTCCCGTGTTCACAGCATGTCCACGAGAAAAGTCTGCGTCCGTCTAGTTAATTATTTCCACGTGTTATGTGCCATTCAGTATGACAAATGATCGCGCTGGCTAAAGTTCTCCGAAAGAGCATTATATTTAACAATAACCTCCTCCGCAAATTTAGTCTGGTAGACGTCTAAGAATAAAGCCTTTCCGAGAGGTAATCGTAAAGGTCGATCGTAATTATTGACTAAATTATTTCAGACAACTTCTAAGAGATGGCGACGTCAAACATTCATACGGATATTCATAAAGTGAAAAGTAGTTTGCCGTCGTCTAAATGGAAGGTTCGCCTGTGGTAGCCTGAAGGACGAGAATCAAAATGTTCTCACCACTGACCGCGACTGTGTTTTCCGAAGCAGTGTGACGACGGCCTTCAAAAACTACTCCGTAACTTGTCCTCCTGTACGTAGAGAGCCAATATCCAAGTGTTCCTTGCCCTATAATCCAGTATCAGTGTTCATATCTTTAGTATTCTTACCCACTTGTCCCACAAGGCAACAGAGCTGTATCGGAATGTTATATCACTGAACAAACTCCCATAATCTTGTAATATCTTAGATATGCTACTACCGATGTACAGTGTACGTAAGGAGTATATACAATACGCAACAGTAGCACTAACTCGGCCAGCTGACGACAAAATGAAAATAATACGTAGTTACTGCACACGATATTTGCTCTACAAGATTTACTCTGATATTTGTTCAGAAAGATTTACTCTTTCAGTTTTTCAAATAACAAAGCCCTTCCCATTCCCCCCTCCATTTGTTACTGCAAGTGTACTCAACATTTCTTTTTAAAATCATTTTGTCCGTTCCGCTACAGGCGATAATTAATAAGCTCAAGGAAGAATTGACGTGGTGCCACATTTTGAACCCATTTTGACGAGGACATTGAACACAAAGCGACAATTACGCTTTATTTTATTTGCTCTCTGGTATCTCGGACGACTGTCAAATAAAATGTCACTGTTGACTAACGGAATCGTTAAGAGTCCAACATGAAAAGAAATCCACTTACATAAGTTGCTACTTCAAACTGGCAAACACTGGCGGTATTTCGCTGTGTGCATTGGGGTAAACTTTTTCCTTTTTCTATCATTTTTTATGACGCACAATGCTGCACACTGCTATTTGAATTGCGTAAATTCTTTACATGTCACGGACCGCTGTTATAAGAGTCTTGTTTAAACAATTGGATAGGGTGCTTAAAAACGGTTGTTTCTACAGCAATATCTTCGTCATGTGCTCCAAATAAATTACTTTAATAAACCAAAAGAAGTGAGAGAGGCAGTGAATGACAGGCAGTGATCCCACTCCTTCAAACTATGAACAAATATAAAGTATTTTCGGTAATACTGAAATGTGAAATCAGAAATAAATATGATAACTGTTATTAATCTCAATTACAAGTTAGATTTTTATTATATTTATATATATTTACATACATAACAAAAGATAAGACAATGAACTGCTATATTTATCATATTTGCCTAAATAGAGAATATATAGAGAAAAAGATCATCCTAAAAATATCTAAAAGTCACTAAAAACTACAAAATATATATATCTTGCACACATCAAAAGTAAAAAAAGGAAAAAAACGCTTTCTCTTGGTACAACAAAAGATATATAAATCATAATAATTAGTTCTGTATTAAAAGTTTAAGGCATATATATATATTTTTTTTCAAGTAAATGCAAAGTAAAAGAAAAAACAGTAACAGTGTAAGTTTTCAGTAAAAACATATATTAAACTATAACAATGACATTACAGCATATTTTCTATATATGTAGGCATTGTAAGCTGTTTTTGGTGTCCTGATTTTTTTCTATTTATAAAATTTATTTCATAAACTATTTTTAATTTTTTAGGGAGGGGGCATATTTTCCTATCTTTTAACTAAGTCAGACGGCACAATAATTGTACTTTCCCATCCATACAAATGCAGACTACTTGTCAAGATTCTACCTTTGAATCTTTCTTACATTTTGCCTTTAAAATTTGCAAGATATCAAAAATTATGTAAGTTAAGTGACATTGTATTATCCCATATAAATGTAAGTTTCATTAAATATCATTATATCAAATAAGACAAAATAAAGTGCGGTATGTTTTAGCATATATGGAGAGGATATTGATTTCTATTGCACCTCCAGAGCATGTAGTATATTTCCACTCTAAATCCACTGAGTGGCATTTCTCTTCTGATAATTCTCATTTCTGCTCTGTGGTCTTGAGCTCCCAAAGGTATCACCGGTCACAACACCACCACCACCACCACCCCCAGTGGCCAGTTTTGACCCTGCTGACCCCACAGGACGACTAGTTCCATCCGGCTTCATCCTCCCTGCCACACCCTGTCCTAAATGTTGACCAGCGATGGCCGTTGCCTCAGGCCGCACCCTGGGGACCCGACCAGATGCCCCGCCCATCTGTCCATACCTGTTGAAGAGATTGGCCACAGCTGTCCCCTTGTGTCCACATAGTTCAGCGTTACTCTCCCCTTCGGAGGTCAGCCTGGCTGCAGGGGCAGGTTCCGGAGGGAGGTTCCCGTAAGAGCCCATTAAGAGATTAACACTCCCTCCCTTGTGACTTTGAGCAATTTCTGCAGCTTCCCCCTTCACAGCACGGGGGTGAATTGTCCTCTTTTGTGCAGGAGGTTTGTATTCACTTCCGCTGCCTATGAAATCCCCCATACTTCCTCTGCTTCTGTCCCTCATCTCCTGAGCTAGAGGCGAAGGGCAGGCTTTAGGAGCGGGGCGAGGTGACTCAAAATGTTTGTTCTCTTGCTGGTTAAACCATTTCCCTATGGATCCATGATTTCTATCAGCATATTCCTGTGCCTCAGGTTTTACCCTGGAATTGGGCGGGGTGAGGTGTACTCCCTGGCAGTCTCACTGTACTGTGGGTGTCCAGGAATGGTGCTCTTGGAAAACTTTGTTGTCATGGTTTAAATCCTGAGATGGGTGCACGTCAGCACTGACCAGGGACACTTCAATAGATATCAGGCCAAATGGTTATTTCTTCCGTCTCAGAATTTAGGCCCATCAGGAGTGAATTCCCCCTGAAATCAAATAAATATGAACAAAGTTGTCATGAACACTTTTAATATTTGGAATAGCACCAAAGACATGCGAATAAAGTTCTCACAAATTACTAAGACAACAGGAATGTGATTTCAGTCAACCTGTAAATGTTTTGGTAGGATATTGTTACATATGCAACCACAGCCCTTATTTGTGCACATAACACAAACCTAATCAGCAAAATATCGTATCACCTGCAGGTGATTAAAAATTAATACAAGACTGTTAATTAAGAAAGCAGTCCAGTTTGCTCTGCTGATGCAAGTATTCTTATATGAAACCTTGGATTTAGTTTCCCCCAAGATGTGGTGGTATTTATCGAGATTGATCGACCTACAAAACAGACATCGGATTGCACAGGGTATTCAACCATGAAAAACGAGATTATCGAGATAAGAATCTTCAACAAAAATGTGAATTGCCAAACTTGTGGCTGATTTTGGGTTCATTTAACATTTGTAACCCCATCACTCCTTTACAGTTAAGTCTTTTAATACAAATGGCCATTAATTGAGCAGTGTATAGCGTGTACTTACAGAATCAACACAGTAATTTCGAAAATCTGCCAGGCTTGAATTGAACCACCGGAAGTCTACATTTGTTACCAGATGGCGCTTTCAAGACAGACCTCTACCTGTACGCAATGAGCTAGCTGTTCCGAAACTTTTCTATTTTGTACACATCTATCGCAATAACGTTACGTTTTTCAGCTGTTAGAACAGAACTGTCAAGAAATAAACTTGAGATTGATATTCAAATTTAATGTCTTTTAAGATGTTCTTTATGAAAGGCATCATGTTGACTTACAGGTGTGCAGGTGAATGAAATAGGCCTAAATAAACAAAGCTTTAAAAAATGATGAGAAGGTAAGATTTTAATAACTGAAAAAAAAAAAAAATCCAAAAGGGTTTATATGCAAAGCATTACAAAATAATTCCATGTCTCCAATGGCAGTTTGGAGTTGATTTTACCCGAACTGGAGATTGACTAGCCCTATTTTTGTACCATTCACCTTATCTCTGATATTTACATAAAAGAATCAGATCTTATGCACACCGCCTTTAAATAATAAACTTTAAATTTGCGTGGCGTCAGGTGAAAATAATAATGCTACGTCTCAAATTTTGGGGTTTTTAAATGCTGGCAGTTGAAGTCAATCATGATTCCCCCGGAAAGGGAAAAAGAACAAGGCTGATATACTAATAATGTAATATACAGTTCTATCAATCCTGTTGCCAAATAGTAACTACATAAGGAGATATACAGGTAAAGAAAATCATCAGCTTCCTAACGATAGCAATACTTCCAAAAGTGTAAAAAAATGTAGAAAAACTATATTTCACAACCGACAGAATGCCTTCCTTTTACAATTTTGCCGGATAGTTCGAGTAGTTGGGGTGGAAGATTCTCCTTTCAAATGTACAGCGGTTACAAATGTTCCATTCTTCCAACTATACATGCCTGTACTACCCAAACATAGACAAAACGTTTACTTGGGGTAAAATAATCTAACTTTTTGAAATCGTGAGCTGACCAAAAACTAAAATAAGTATGTAATTGTATTGTTCGGTTTTTTTTCTCTTGGGATACAGCGGGAAAGAAAAACCAACATTTTGAAATTGTTCAAAAGGATGTATATCCTGTCTTTATTTAACAATTCGCTCCTCATTTTTGTATCACAGTAGGCACAGTACAATTGAACACATATTTAAAAATATATAATCGTAATATGACTAAATGAGCACCAAAAATGCTAACGAAAACTGTTTTTTAAATAATGAATGCGTGTGCGTGTATGTGTGTGGAAGAGAGAGAGAGAGAGAGAGGTGGGGTGGATCGGAGTTGAATCGACTTTTTGTCCCCTCACCTTCTAAGAATATCAAAATTTAACAAAATCTATATTTTCGCATTGAATTTTTCTTCAATGTATAAATCAAAATCCTCTTTCCCAAAGGCTAACTTATGTGATTGCACATGTTTCGCTAATTTTCTTGTTCATCGTATAGTTATTTTACGCCAAGGTCTATTGTGGAAAGTGTTGTGGAGATATAGAAATTCTAAGTCTAAAATTTGTATATTGATATACATACCCATATCTAAAATTTGTATATAAATATCTTTAATGATAATATATTTATGTATTATGTATATATAATGATAAGATAAACTTATCGACTGGTACAATGTATTAATAAAATCGGAAAGTCAGTTTTGCAGTGATTAACAACGGGGAGGAGATTGTATTTTCTTCTGTTTAGCCAATGCACTATATGCAGCATATATATATTCGTGTAAAGCTCAATGGTTTAGCCAAACCATACAGAAGCAATATTCCATGGCAGCCAGCATTTCCATTTATACGGAAACGTAAATCGCCATGTAAACGGATAGCGAACCTTGATGTAATCCATATATTTCGCCGGAACTGCGGCAGATAAACCTGAAAGACATAAATAACAATATATTTTACTGAATCATCTAAATGAGATAAAGTTAGCTTGAAAATAAGGGTGCCACAATGTGTCGATTCGACACGAATTTTCATTTAGCTATAGCCCAGAGTAAAAGTAATATACATAAAAAGATTGATCCCATTACCCATTTCCAAAACATTATTAACCCACTTCTATTGGCGCATCTGGGATTTTGCAAGTTGGGGGAGGGCGGGGGTTAAAAATTACCAGAAAAAGTAAATGGAGGTGAATAACAAAGAGAATATTATTTATTACAATGGATAAAGCATGGGTGGAAATTTTCCTGGTTTGCACTCGGGTTGCTCGTTATAATCTTTGACGGCGGGAGAGAAGGGACCTGTGGATGCACAAGCAGCTTTGGGGGTCCAGGTGCCCCTGCCCCCCCCCCCCCCCAACCCCCGTTATGGAGCCGCCATTGACCATTCTTTCCTTAAAGAGAAAAGGCACTAGTCTCCACACAAGTGGGTTGTGCGTGTGCTTATCGCAGCTCAGTTTGTCTGGACTAGGTGGCAGACAGCGAATGCTCCGTTCATGTACTGTCTCAGGGCAGTAGAGAACAGCGAGTGTTTTCAGAGGTAATTTCACCATTTTAAATGACAAAAAAATGATTTGAACAGATATGTGACCATAAATGCCTGAAGAATCTTTTCTGGTATCACTGAATGGGTCGCCCGTGTCATGAAATTTTGGCAAATTAAAGCTCCCTGTTTTCCAAAGAGTTGCATGCTGTTTCTCGCCACCTGGGCTTATTTGCGCGTATCTCTTCATGATGTCACGTGTCACCCACTTATACTATTGCAATTGAACCATTCAAATATTCTAGTGATCCCGTCAATCGATGGCTAGATATACCTTTTTAATGAATATTGATCTACATCCGAATCCTCAATCTGGAAGGACCTACCTGAGAATTTAAGCCGCGCCAACGGCAAAATGTCTGAAACATTATGCTCAAAGGTTGCAGTCAGATATTTGAGCTTTCCAATGTTCGTTTGCTCGATACTTTCTGGGTACCACTCCGACAGGACCTCCCGTTTAGCCCCACCTGCACTGGTGATGGTTTTGAGTTTGTACCTTACCATGTCAACCTGAAAGAAGGAGCTTGATTAAATCTAGAATCAATTTTTTCTCTGACAAAAAAAAAAAAGTAAGGCCAAATTTATTTGATTCAACTGCCGTAAAATCTGTTCAGTTAAGCTGATTGGCAAAATTAAATTAAATTAACCAGGGGCGGATTTAGGCCGTCTTCTGGGTCTTCCGGAAGACGGTCAGATTTTTAAGTTTACATTGACGGGTATCTAATATTTTCTGTCGGAAGACGGTCAAAAATTGAGGACCAATTAACAAAGATAATTTGGAAGACTGTCAGAAAATATCTCTGGATCCGCCCTTGTTAACATTTTTCTTTTCATTTCTCACAATTTAGTCACTTGCTGGGGGTGCGGTTAGGGTTCGGAAATCAGGGTTTAGATATCAGTAATAAGCGGGAGCTAGCTATTTTCTACCAAAAGGAAGCTGGGTGTTGACCTCATTTATTAAATTATTTTTCGCTAGACACAGTAAAAATGTACACAGAATTAGCCAGAGAAATAATATATGAGAATAACTTGACACAGGGAAGACTCTAGCCGAGTCCCAAATATTTTTTTCATGGTCCACACACCATTCTGTACCCCCCCCCCCCCAGTAAATGACTGCATAACGAATTAATTACGTCTTTGAGGTTTTATCTTTAAAAATTTGGAATTTTTAGTCGAGCCTCGTTTCAATTACTGAGAGTAGGCCTATATGACGCGATATTAGACAGAAAGTCGACAAGGTCCTATGGTAACTATGGCTCTGTTCTCACAACTTTTAGATCGATCTATCACCGCGGGGAGTCTCACTAGATTACTGTCAGATAATCCCCCTTAAGTGTCCGTCCCCGCCTACTACAAGCTTTAAGGGGTAATTAACTTTCGTGTCCGCCCGGCTGAAAGCTATTTAGCGTGAACCCCCAGGGAGTTAGGTCGATCCAATGTAGGTCGATCTAATCTATGAGAATGGGGTGTATGTCAAGAAACGCGTGATGTTGTGTCACATCCTGGTTGGCTACAGATATGAGAGGGTGATTTACCTAGATTATAACCTAGTGTGGAGATAAACAAAAAAGTGAAAAAATAACAAGTTACAGGCGACCGCAATATTCGTCCCTGGAGATAGCTAAGACTATAGGAATAGTAGACTTGGTAGAGGGTAGACAGTATCCGCGTCCCAATTTTTTTCCTAAAACACACACCATTTTAGTCCCCCCCCCCCACGCAGCATATGGAATTAATCTAGTCTCTGAGGTTTTATCTTTAAAAAAATTAGGAATTTTTCGTCTAGCCTCGTTTCAATTACTGTGAGTATATGACGCGATGTCAAGAAACGCGTGATGTTGTGTCACGTCCTGTCAGAGATGGCAACAGATACAAGGGGTGAACTATAATACATAGATTGACCTTGGGTGGAAATACTATGTTTTGCAGAAAAGTGACATTAACGTACTACTAAGTAGTACATTGGCCTTAAAAAAACTGTATATGAAACAAAAAGGGGGAAAAGTAACATTTAAGTAACATGCACTGTTTACAGGCGACAGAACTATTCGTCCCTGGAGAAAGCTATAGAACTATAGATTTGGTGCCCTTTTGTGACACCATAGTTAAGTGAGAAAAAGAATCATTGTGGTTCAGTCTACAAGCGACCCGAAACGCTTTTCTTAAAGTAGCATAATAATTTAAAGCTGCAGTAAACAACCACCGACCTGCATTATACGCTAGATTTCTCTCCTTTGTTACTGTTGTATTCAAAGAGGGTTGTTGAAATATTTATCCACTGACATGGAGAAATGCCTGTATTTGCATGCATTTAGAATCAGTGAGTGTTTTGGGCTAATAAACATCCGAACATGAAACAATATAAATGTCTGAGGATACCTATTACTCGCTGATTCGGAATTTTTCTAATTGGGGGTGGGGGTGGGGCGGCAAATATAAAATAGTGGACTAGGACTATGGCGTTTATGGATGCTTAATTTGTCGTCTTGAGCTCATAAAACTGTTTGTTTCTTATCCATGGGTGCAGGAGGGGGGGGAGGGGGAGGGGTAATACTGGTGCCTCCGAAGCTACATGTACGAATAGAACCGGTACCCACTGTACCCCTTTCCCGTCACTGGACTGTCATTACTAAGGGATAATAACTCTTCGTATGAGATCTATATTTCACAATAAAAACATTGTGAACAACTCATGGAAATATAATATATTCTGTTCTACAAGAAAAACGGCAGTTATAGCTATTATTCTGATATCTGAGCTTGTCTTTAGACCACGTGACCTCCATTGATGGCTATACTCTGTTATAATCTCTTAAGAGATTATAACAAAAAAAATTTTTTTTAGAAAAAAACCAGGGACTAACTTTGAATGTAAAAATGGATTCATTAACCATTGGTAAGTTCGGAAAAATTGTTGTTTACTCCAGGAAAATTCATTTTTTGGCCAAAACGAAGAGTTAATATATTATCCCTTTAACTTCCCTTAACTTGATATGATCATAACTGCCACCAACCTTACAATTCTCGTATGTCACCGACAACATATTGCCTGACATACGCCGTGCTTTCAAGAGTCTTGCAAAGCTATACGC
Organism: Lingula anatina; assembly: GCF_001039355.2. Next base: position 49,675 of record NW_019775929.1, on the reverse strand, counting down.
TGCTGTCTTCTCTTTTTTCTTGTCATTATGCACGAGGCGCGCTATGTCGATGTCTCCATCGAACGGTAAAATGTCACCTCTTCTCACGGCACCGATTAGCGTCCCGTGGTCCAGCCAGTACGTCTCATTCAGGCCCTCCAGAACTTGGATAACACCAGTCACAATGTGCCGCATGCACGCCATTTGCGTTTGATTAAGAAAGCACGGGTCGCCGTAGTACCCGCTAGTTTTGGGTAGTACGAGGAAGTGTGCTGCTAATATGAGTGCTATACCGAGGCACAAGCACGACCTTCGACAGCACTGCGCCAGTCTGTTTTTGCGGCATGCCACACAGTGTACGGTTCCATTGACGGTGTCAGAGATCCAGCTACACGGCATATTTTCTGCCGCTTGCCACTTTCGGCTATATTATATATAAAAGTGTCATCTACATATGAATATGTATAACAACTGCCCTGTATGACGAGCATACGCACGACTGAGCGCATTTATATTTCCCAGTGGATATATACGTAATCTAGACACCTGTAGTAGCAACCAGCTATTTGTGGGAGGCCATTCATTACTGAGTCAGCGCTCACCGTATTGCCATGTTGTTCTCTATTCCACGATACGAAGCGTGACTTCATAACGTCCTCACAATCCTGTTCACTTGAATCCTCGTCATGGAGATATATGGACACCGTGCATAACTTACGTAGAAAACCAGTTAAGTAATTTATAACTCATCCATCTTGTGTCCTGTAGCAAAGGGCGCTGTCAAAAGACACACACGTTCCTCAAGGGACCATCCCATAAATCGTGTTATGTCGATAAAGCAAAATATGGATAGCGCATCGGTAAAGCTAGCTTGCTCAGTATACCTTTTCATGTGTTAGCTTTACAGTGCTGATGTGGGTTATATATGAAATCAAGATCGAGCTGGCAATACCGAAATCTAGAACCTAGGGTAACTATCCCCCAAATCACACTGGGAAAAACTAAATCGGTACCGTAACAGTGTATGTATTTATTGATAATCTTGCCATGTTACTATCTCACGAAAATGCTAATAGGTAATTTCAACGCGACACAGACAGGTGTAGGTTTAAATATATTAAATTTAAAGGGATTATAATAACTGTTCGTTTTGGCCAAAAAAAATGAATTTTCCTGGAGTAAGCAACAATTTCCCAATACTTACCAATACTTGGGTAATGAATCCATTTTTACATTAAAAGTTAGTCTCTGTTTTTTTCTAAAGTTTGTTTTTTTTTTTGTTATAATCTCTTAAGACAAGCTCAGATATCAGAATAATAGCTATAACTGCCGTTTTTGTGGTAAAATAGAATATATTATATTTATATGAGTTGTTCACAATGTTTTTTTTTTGTGTGTGGGAAATATAGATCTCATACGAAGAGTTATTATCCCTTTAATCATTGCGTGACATCGAGGATTGTATCCTGTCAGAAGTTACCTTCCACCTAGTGATTTTCACTACATATTCACAGATATGCCTCAGGCTAACTCCAAGCACTTTTTCTCCACTGACCAGCAAGAAATATGGTATGGAACTGCTATCACAAAGCTGGCCTCGGATATAGAGTAGTCCAAAGTTGCTTAAAAATTAAAAAAAAAAAAAAAAAAAAAAAAAAAAAAAAAAAAAAAACGAGAATTTGTACATAAATTTTACTTCGATGGGACATTTGATTATTGAGCATATGGTACATAATGCATAGCCTTCTTACGCATATTTGCTTTCACTGCATTGCAGAAAATAAGAAAATAATAGCATATGAAATAGTATAATAAAAACGTTAACACAAGTCAACATGACAATATAAAATGCATCAAAAAGATATTAACTTAAGAAACATCCAAAACCCTCATAACTGAGACTAAGTTGATCATTTATCTTTGGCACAGTTGTGACTTACTCTTGAACCAAGGCGGAAATAGGTCTACTTTTTCTAGAGATAAATGACTTTACGCATCCACTGCGACAGCTATTTTTTTTCGTACTACATGTAGTAGAACTAACACCGTTAATATACATAACACTGAGTATTGATACTACACATAGTACACATAATGTATACGCTGTATATTGCTACAAATAATATAATATACAAAATTGAAGAAAGATTACATAAAAACAATACAATAAGAAACCCTATGTAAAAGTATACACTGACTAAAAATCATCAGAAAAATCCCCCAAAAAATTACTACAATATGAATTTCATTCGTTATCACAGCATCATGACAGTTGGACTTGAAACTTAACGTTTCTGATTCAGAAAGTTATCGCTCTTGGTCAGGACACCCCTGCTGCGAGCCACTGACCGAGGAGGTGGAGCTGGCGGGGGACGTGGCGCTTTCAGTGATTGGATCGGCGGTAGACGCGCTGGAAGACTCTTTGAGGTATTATGCGAACCAAAAGTACCCAATCTCCAATCTGTATCCGGTTGCCGAAACGCAATTTGCGTGTTAAGAGAAATCTGTGATTTTAAAGCCGTCCCTGTACTTGGAACCTGTATTTGACGCCGAATATGATTAGTCGGACGTTCGAAAGTTGTGCACTGTTTTCCCGTCACCGACAGATTTAAAAGTGTTTCCCTTTCATCAATGTACCCGTTTTGGTTTAGTCTCAGCTCGATCCCCCGTTTGTAGTCCTCTTGCTTTTTCTTAACTTTCTTTATTTCTTCCTTCTTTTCTTCTTCCCGTTTTTGCTTCACTAGCCATCTTCTGTAGTATCTCTGGTTTCTGTCATCCTATTAATAATAATAATAATAATAATAATATTCCTGTTTACTAGACCATCAATCGCATAAAAGGTAACTAAATTTATGTATTACCTATTTTGTTATGTGAATGACTGCCTGTAGTAAATCAAAGATTTAAAAAAATCAAAATTTGGAAAAAAAATCATAGATATTGTTATCAAACATAACACACGTACTAAACGAGAAACACGTCGCAAAACTAACGTCAGACCTTTAAATAAAGCACATATCTAATATTCTTAGTGAACTTCATTCGTAAAAGTAACTGTAAATTTAACAATAAATAGCTAGAAAGGTTTGTACTACCTACTGTAGGTGACATTGCAAAATCGGTGAAATATCCAGGATTTTTTCTGAGGTTCTAACGTGCATGGTGTGATTTTCACATCTAATATAAACCTTTATTTGGAATATGTTTTTTTTACCTTTTTAACCTGAAGATCTGGCAGTTTGTTGGAAGGTGGGGCGGAGTCCACAGTGTTGTCTGGAAGAGACACGAGAGTATTCTGGTGCGGTAGTGGAGACAGTTGACTTCCGGTCTGTGAAAGCCGTCTTCTCTGTAACAGAGGCGGGCTGGGCTGAGGGGACCGTAAGGGATGTTCTCCGGCCATGTTTTCGTTTTCGCCTTTACTCTTGGCTAAATTTCCACTGCCCTTCTTCTCCATCTCAGTGATCCGATCTTCGTATTTTCTTCCCTTGCCTAAAATAGCCAATTTAAACTTTCAAAGAAGAACTATAAAAATATGGCACCTGCATTTAAACATGTCAAGCAGTCGAGCGCCTTAAAAATCTATCAAACAGGGTTTATAGTTTACCACAGAAAGCATTAACCTTTAGTTTCTCCAGTTTTATTTGGAAGACTATCCGATTCGTTAAAAATAAGAATTATAAAAAAATGGCATCTTCATGTAATCATGCCAGGCAGTCGCTTACATGTCTTGAATATTCCATTATAGGGTCACTCATCATGGCTACAGATGTATCTTAAATAAGGTAGGCCTATTAAATATATGGCACACGCAGTTTTCGTGGAATGATACTTACCGTCAGTTTCTCCAGTTTTGTTTGGAAGACTATCCGATTCCTGAATCTTTAATTCTACAGCATTAATTCTTTCCTCTCCAGCTGCCTTTTTGTGCTTTCTTTCCAGAATGTTTTCTCCCGTTTCCTGTGGCATATTTGTCACTGGTTTATGATCGCTCATGTGTCCATCATTTGACGTGGTGTTATGGTTTTCATCATATAACCTAACATCAAGGTCACCGGAAACACGTGTTTCACCACCGCCATTATTGCACAGGTCATCGTCTGCCGAGCATTTTTTACTGCCCTTCCCACCATTGCACAATATTGTATTGTCCTCCATCTTATCAGTTGACTGGTCACCAACTGAAATATTACTGGGTATTTTGTTGTTTTGACTAGTTTGTTTCTTTGGTATATCTTTAGGTTTTGTATTGCTGTCCACTGCCTCACTATGTCTAACCTTTTGCAATTTTGTTAACGCCGTTTTATCCTGTTTTTCTTTGGCCAAACGCGTGTCCAATAGTTCCTTGCCCATATCACTGGTGTCCATGGCAACTTCTTCATCTGACCAATCGCAGTCGTATTCTTCTGCCCAATCATCTCCGCTGAAGTGCATCCATTTACGGCAGTAGGTCCGAAGTGACAAATTGGAGTTGTTACGACTTCCCTTGTTTTTTGACTTGTCTTTGAAGTAGTCTGCAATGTAATAAGAGGGTATTGTTAAGAGGCATTCTTTCAGTTCTGTTTGACTTCTGTAATTTGTAGAAAAAACATGAAAACATGAAGATACTAATGTTTATAGATTTGTTACTTACCATTTTCTCAGAAATAACGCACTGTTAAAAAATCATAACTTATATCAGGTTTAATTGTTTAAGAACAAATAAGCAGAAAAATATAAAGTTAGGAACAAATGATGCAAGAATGTGTTTATTTCACATCAGTCATATAATCTCAACGTGTTTGGTTCAATTGGAAGATTTCAAATTTTACATGGAGGGAGGGGATAGTACAGAGACAGAACAAGCATTGAAACTTCGTTTGTGCGGCATGGGTAAGATGTAAGAAACTAAAAAGTCGACAGGAACATGTGTCCTCTCGTGTCCTGCCTTTTGACCTAGATTCTATTTTGCCGAGCAGTCGGAAATAAACATAATTATCAGAAATCACTCAGTCTGTCGGAAATAGAGTTCAGTGCAACTTCTTACCTGTCTTTATACTTTTGCCTTTAGACATGGTTTTCGCGCAAACAGTTTCTGGGTTATAGACTTCGTATCTCAACTGTAAGGGGTTGACCCCCTCCGTCTCGTTCTTTGTATTTGTGATAATACTGAAAAAAGGAAAGAAAACGTACTTCACGTACACGCACTGTACATGTAGCTACAGATGGCAATATATTCCGATGGGCCAACTATAGAATTAGCTGAGAAATCGCATATTGGTTAACTGTACACGCAAATTTTCTGAATGAATGAATTATAAATGTATAATAACTAGCCAATATTCACAAACCCTTAAGGAACTCAATATTGAAAAAAAAAACAAAAAACAAAACAAAAAAAACAAAAAAAAAAAAAAAAAACAAGGAATTAAGAAAAATTAATGGTTACGTATTATATTCATTTATGATATATAACCATTATTTTTCAAAACTGTGAGAATACATAGGCAATTAAACATTAACGGCCGATTTCATAAAGGAGGTTTAAAGTTAAACCTGGTCTAAAGTGAGTTTACACCAGGTTTAGGGATTGCCTGCATTTCATACAGAAGGTTTTAGTATTGGACCAGTGGTCTAGTAAAACCTGGCTTAACATCATTCTAAACCTGGTCTAGACAGGTTTGTGTTTCATAATTGAGGTCTAAGTTTTTGATACCCGGATTATGGACTCAGACCAAGTCTAAAAATAAACCTAGTCAGACCCAGGTTTAACTCTGTAGCTTGGAAAAAAGATGGCTGACGTAGACTTGCGTGATATTCGAGCACTTAACAATTTGGACGCAAGAAGACGCCCCGAGCGTCGCTGACGCATTTTTCGAGCAAGGGTTAATTATTTTGATTTCTATGATGAACAAGATTTCAAAATCAGGTTCAGAATTTCTAAAGAAATAGCACGTGAGGTCATAGCACTGATAGAGGATCGATAAGCACCCTATACATTGAGAAATCGCAGCATTTCACCGGAGCTACTTTATGTGATTTATGTGATGTGACATCATTTTTCTTTGATTCAATGATGTTGGACTTCTCCTTTATTAGTTCTTAGATGTATCCCTTCTCTTCAGCAGAAAAATTCTCCGCTCTCTTTCGGCTCATTTTCACCTGCTCTTTATTTCCAAAGTTTTTTCTCATATGAGCTACACAGCTTATCTGCTTCAACGCTAGTGTGTGTCATCTATTCATTTACGCCTACCTGATTGACACAGTTCAGTGATTTCTTTGTCTATGTAATCCTGTTACATTCAACAGGAGGTCAAGGACAAGTTAAAACTGGTTTAGCTAAACCTGGTTTTCTAGCTTTCCTACACTGTTAGTGAAATGCAATTTAGGTCTTGAGGTAGACCAGGTTTTGCTAGACTAGGTTTTAGCCTTAAACTAGGTTTAGTTAAACCTCCTTTATGAAATCGGCCGTAAAAATCTACGGATATTTCCGTTTACCTTTTTCCCTGTTTGTGATTGCTTTCTTTTCTTTGTGCATCCCTGATTGATCTTTTTTGCATTGCCTCCTTTCTCCTTGCATCCTTTCTCATTTCTTTTGTAGATACAGGTTTTCGTTTGCCACGCTTGCCTGCTGTCTTTGCATTTTCCTCGGAAGGACTGTCAAAGAAACTTTCCCAATTCACGTCATGAGAACTCGTGCATTCTGTTTTGACTCGATTGCCGGTTCTTTTGCGTTCCTCTACGGTCACCTCGTAATTGGAATATATTCCTAGTATGTGGATGTTGTCTCTAACACTTTCAATTAGCTTCCAGCTTTTTCTCTTGCTCAAAGACCGCGGAACATTTTCATCTTTGCTCAACTCTATTTCTATATCGTCTCCCAAAAGGTCGGGAAGCTCGCTTATCATATCCTGAGCCGTCCTCCAAGTCTCAGCTGATTTGCTCGGGTATCCCACTATGGAACGGTGAAATGTGTTTGGCGTCCGTTGACATAGCAGATTTTCCGACGTCTCTTGGTCGGGGACGCCCCAGTACTGACTGTGCGCCAAGGCCCGAGCAAAGGGGAAGTTGACGTTGAAAGAGCACCCCGTGTTGAGGCCCTTCTTGCTGCGCTTTAGCACCATGGTGCCTAGGCGGCGTTCTCTTTCTCCGCTCCTGAATATTTCAAGATACAAGTGTGTTATGTAATTGTGTAAGGAGGTCGATAATAACGATATATCAGATACCGAAAAATTATGTGGTAAGTGTGAATGCTGGAGCACAAATCTCCATTATAGCAAAGGGAAATCTATTATACCTCCTTGGTTATAGGGATGGTGGAAGGCATGGTGGCATGATTACACGAATGGATGAGTGAAAAAATAGATAAGGGTATACACCAGTAGATGGCGCTGTAGCTGGAAGAATAGACTTTAAAGTACTAAGATAGTTCGAATTTTTAGATAAAATATGCAAGAAGCAAAATTTGTCATGACCAAAAAGGTACACAGTTCCTTCTTGGGCCTATGCTATACCAGTACATGAGTCCAAGTTTGCTTTGTATAGTGCATGTACAGTACAGAAGAAAAGACAAACACCACATATTTCAGGCCCGTAGCCAGGAGGGTTCGGGGGGTTAGAAAGAACCGCCCCTTTTGCTGGGCTAATTAGGTCTACTCTGGGTAAAATTTGATCTAGTTACATTAAGTTTTTATGGGAAAAGGTCCACTTTTATAGAAAAAGACCCCCCCCCCTTTTGAAATTGCTGGCTACAGGCCTGTATTTCATATAAGTTGGTACATTTTATGTGTCGAGACACTTCTCTCTCTCTCTCTCTCTCTCTCTCCATCAAACCACCTACCAGTACCGACACTCCAGATAATCCAACAGACCATCACATTCATTCATGCAATATTAATATTATACAGTGTATATACATGTTTCTATAGGTACATGTAAACCCTCTCTTTGACATCAATTAAAGCACTAACTGCACGCACACACATAAACACGCACGAACACACGTGAAGAGAGAGAGAGAGAGAGAAAGAGAGAGAATGGCGTGTCGACACATTAAATTGTACCAACAGCATGGATAATGTGACTCGAAAAATATTGAGTGTGTTTGCCTTGGCAGTTAATGTATCCTACCTTCGTCAACACATACCTGTCTTTATCTTGTGTCCGCCATCATTACAGGTTGTCTCTGGCCGTAACCAAGTCAAAAACAGGCCTAATGTACGCCCCGACAACACATCTCATGACTCCTAACGCGACTACATTGCATTAGGTTATCTCTCCAGTTTGGCCGGGCGTGCACAGGTCTATGTGCATTGCTCTCTGTGACATCGACTATTGTTGTGGCAACATCAATAATTTGTTTGCTTAGGCATTGCATGGTAGGCGGACTCACAATGGAGCTCTGTCGAAGAATGTCCCACTGTATAGCTTAATTTCTACAACGCTAGATTTTACTTTCCAATTAGCCGTTGTGTTTTATGGTGGTATATCTATGCTTGGTCTTTTTAAGGACTATCTATAACACACAGAAACTATTTTACTAAATTTATGTCCGTGCCAATGTAACGTTAAAGCTAATTGCGATAGCTGGACCATAGCTCCCAGGATAAGTGTTTCGCAACTAACACAATACGCTTGTTGGCTAACAGGTTGTTGCATTTTATCAGAAGCTGGTTAATTTTATGCTCGTCTAGATCTCTGCCTGCCAACTAAATCTCTTTATATACAGTAATTAATTTTTTTCAGCGCGCTTGCAAAACCATATTCGTCTCTTAAGTCACGCTTTCTCATTTATATTTGTGTAAAACGTTTTTATTGATTTTCTAAATACTATGTTATTAAATGAATAATTTTTACCCTAAACTTCATGACCAAAATCTTGGTCTACTTCAATTAAAATTTAATTCATAGGACCAATTTTCGGTGAAGTAGGCCCTGAATGGCGATAGTGAAGATTATTATTTAGATTTTTTAATGATTCGGGGTAAATCTCGGTATTTTGGTGGATGGATCGATCTAAATCTCTGGGAATGCACTGTTACTATGCTGAACATACAGATGAATAGCTATAGGAGAAGTTATTAGCTACACTGGGTACGCAATTTACGTTAATTTTTTTCATTCTGTTCCATGAACAATAGGAGTACCAATATGCCTTGTAGAATTAATCCAGCTAAAAACCAAACAAATAAATTCATATAATGTCAACGACTTGAATAGCACACCCATGTAAATTATCACAAAGGAATTCCGATTGATTTCAGTTCGATCTATCAGTCGTTTTCATGATCCCACATTTCGCTCTAGCTCGTACGTCACTAACTGTAGAACATAAATAGAATATAATTTCCGATAGCGGGCTGCATTGTCTAGTTTAGGTAACCCTATTTTCGGCTAAACACACTGACACAAAAGTTAATACCTGAGGACCTACTCCAGAAATTTGGACAACGGCGACGACGACAATGCCACCGACGGTCTTTTCACATTATACGCTATTCATGATGCTTTTGAATTAGCTGATATGTGAGTCACTACACGAGGTCGAGGACACCCGGCCGATTTAGTTGATTGCAATTCCTCACCCTGTATCTTTATACCCTCTGCTAGGGCCACAGATGGATTTTTCACTAGATATTCACAGAAATGCCTTTGATTAATTCATGACACTTTTCTATGCTGTGGTAGAAACAAGTGCACATAATAAATCTGCGGCCCCGGTAGAGGGTAGTATCTTTACATGTAATACACTCGTTCTCCGCCAAAAGAATTGATTGGTCGCTAAGCGTCTTAGACAACTACCGTAAGGTCAAGAATAAACGGAAGAAAAGAGCCTTCGAAACATCTTAAGTTCTCCCTCAGAAATATGTTACAAAAGGAAAGGCTAATATATTTAAAGCTCATTAGTTGACATTGTCGTATGAATTTGATGTTGACTATCAAATATTGTTAAAGCCCCAACTTTGAAGGGGATGAGGGTGGGTAAAGGGACGCGAGCCCGGTGTAACAGGTATAGGTCCATATACCGTCCAAAGCGAATTACACCCAATAAACAAATTGTGCGCCACCAAATCCTAATTCGTTACTGTTATATTAACTCTCAGTGGCTTTCAGGAGACCACAACACATGCAGGTCCGAAACTATGGATCATTTGGGTTATGCCGAACTTGAACTAGGGTCTTAATACCGGTTGTCGCATGCCCTCCCTAACGTTCGTTGCTAGTCACCTGTTTATTTAAAACGGATCGGCACAGCATAATCTTCGCATTAACATCTTTAGTGGGCAGCAGTGTATACAGTGTATAACTTCACATGTTGGTGTTGAGACTGGTGCACTTAGTAAGACGTGAAAGTGCATGTTTCATGACAAAAGTGCGACTCCTGTGGGGGAGGGGGAGGGGGGATGTCTTCTGGAACGCACGCGTCTTGAAAAACGTGATCTTTGTCATCGATGTCCCGTTTAGTTTATAATTAGTTCCGTAATATCAATTGCCGTCACATCCAAAAAAATACTATAAAAACTATGATTAAACAATGGAATTGTGTAGTTACGGGCTAAAGTTCCTATATGAGTGTTCTTAGTAGATTTGGTTGTATCATCAAAGTATTGGCGAAGCAGCGTTGGCTGAAAACATCTTAACAAAAAAGGTGAGTTGTGATATTTTGACTGAAGTAAAACGAGAGAGTAACCTTCAGACACAGCAGCGAGTTTATATGCAAGTTCAATAAGCAACCAGGGACATATATGAAAAGATAAGTAAAAAAGGCCAGGTTTCCATTCGAGCTGCGTGTTTCGGGCATGCACAGCCTATCTGTGGGGAATTCATCCTTTCGTCAAAATTTTGCAGCGTTTGAAATACTTAGCTTACTTTTCCGTTTTTCGTGTACATGTTCTCATCACAAGCAAACAAGCAATGCCGAAGGATGTTATTAAAGATGTCCTTATTTGAGTGAATCTAGATATTTTACAATAAATTTACGGTTATAACCTTTTATAGACATTTCCCAAGTATTTATCATGACATCAGTGCACATGGCCATTAGACACGAAAACAGAAGTACCCATCTAGTTGTTATTTTACATTGCGCCTTATTGACAAAGCTTTTTGTCGTAACAGTATAAACACTTCAGAGATTAAGACCTACGGACCTTAACCCTGTTGTACCTCATTGTGATTATAAGACATGTTCTTCTATTCGGGGCAATACACCTGTATGGTTTGAAACACAGGGTAAGATATCTTATGGTGCTCTCGGCGTCCACTGATATGCATGTTGCCTTTCATGGAAAGCAAAGGCGGGGCGAAGGGGCCAGTGCTATTTATTGATATAACTCTTCCAATACACCGGGCTTCTTGACACGTTTCGCGGTTCAAGAGGTCTGAAATGCACAGCACAGCGCAGGGGCTGCGTGTGTCAACAATGAACCTCTCTCTGAGCTTTTTGCAGCCGAGTTAAAACGCCGTTGACAACCGACGGACGACCACAGTGGCTATGTGACAAGACAGGTGAAACAAGTAAGTAGGGACCGGTGACAGGGTTGTCAGCGTGTTCTCAGAGTACTTTAGTTTAACTTTATCGCTTTTAATGAAATCGAGAATAGAGTAAAACTTTAAGAGAAGAGAGAGAGACACCGACTGGCAAAAATACGTAATACATGACTTAGTGCGAACATGGTGGCTTGAGGGTTGAGTGAAAGATTCCAGTTAGGTTTTGCGACCAAGGGATAGAATCAAGTTAAAAACCGGTTAAATAAGCAGTTAAATTCTAATGACAGTGACAGGTAGTCCGAATCTTTTTGGGTTCACTACATGTAAAGATATTCCATACCTACATAAAATCAGATGTGTCATATCTAAGCATCCACGTTTATTCTGTTTATTGCTGAGTTTACATCCCATTAATTTTCTAAAGATGCTGTTAAATTGTTTTATAAGAATGATAGACGATGGATCTACTCGTCTCGAGTGCTTTAACGTTGACAATTGTACAATTCCTTTGTACATGCGGCGCAACCAAGTAAGTCTACTGGTCGTACATGTACGTGTACCTATGGCGCATGATATAACTACCTTTTTCTTCTAACATCTTGCACACCGAGGCTATTATCACCCCCGGTTCTGTTAGAACCTCTGGCTCTCATCTGGTTTTCTTGATGGAGATGAATAATCTATACTCTATTCTGGTCTGTTGGTACTCCACAAGTGCTGTAGACGTATGAACATGCCAGGACGCCATACACCGACATAGTCCATTGTTTACCTGTGCAGGTATAAACTTCATTACCTCGCGTTACAAAAATTGAGCTGGTAAAAAGTATATAGCTCGTCTGCACTGTATGCGTATCCATGATACATGAACATGGCTGTATATANGTACTCCACAAGTGCTGTACACGTATGAACATGCCAGGACGCCTTTCACCGACATAGTCCATTGTTTACCTGTGCAGGTATAAACTTCATTACCTCGCGTTACAAAAATTGAGCTGGTAAAAAGTATATAGCTCGTCTGCACTGTATGCGTATCCATGATACATATACACGGTTGTATATATATATATATATATATATATATATATATATATATATATATATATATGGTGTTGTTCCCGTGTACCGAATGGATTGTAAACGGACTAAATCAGTTAAAAAATGTTTTCTAGAGACCTGATGACGGGCAAGTTATGTCACAGTTATTCGGATGAATTATTTAACAAAATAAAATAAAAACACAGGCCCGTAGCCGGGGGTGGGGGGGGGTTGCTGGGAAAAGGTTCCCCCTGGGGAAAATTTTATTTAGGTACATGAAGGTTTCATAGTAAAAAGATCCCCTTTGCGGAAAAAGAACGCCCCTTATGAAGTTGCTGGCTACTGGGTTGATAACAGTTAAAACTATTCGAGTGCGAAGGCCCCGTTAATCGTTATACTTGTTTTTGATTACAGTAATACTTGGTTTTGCAAGACGTCTCTTATTTCTGATACTCAGAAACTCAGTATTAAAGGTGTGTGTAGGCCCTACCACATATCTGCTGATAATTAAGTTCGTCTTTGTCCAGCTGGTAAAATCTGCCAGCAATTACAAAATATAACGGCGACTACCTACAGTGCAATCTTCACTGTCATGTGAGCTTTTCCATACAGTTATAAGAAGGTTTCCCTCGATTCTGTTTAGATCAAATTATCTGAGAAAGCAAGTTTTACGTTTAATTAGTCACCTAATCGAGGTGAAAAAATGTCATAGCTACTTGGGTTATTAGGATAAAGAGAGCTGAGAGAGAGAGAGAGAGAGAGAGAGAGAGAGAGAGAGAGAGAGAGTGAGTGGAGGGGGTTCTAGTGCACACGCACACACTCACACACGTACGCGTGCACCCACACACTCACACGAACGCAGACACACACAAGCATGTGTTTCAAACTGTACAAGTAAGTGTGTCTAGAATTGATTTCATGCCTCGGTAATTTTAACAAATGACATATCTTATGACGGCGTACAGAAGTGTGGACTCAGTTCTTCAACGTTCAGGTTTCCACAGGTAAAACTTCGCATGCTGTCTTTGTAAGCGGCGGAGGTTTGCCTGCCCGTGATATGCTTTCAAGATAGCACAATGAGATTGATATTCAACTCGTTAACAAATATCTTGATACTCTTTGAAAGACCATACAGGCTCATTTCTTTATCTCGTATGCCNTCGTTAACAAATATCTTGATACTCTTTGAAAGACCATACAGACTCATTTCTTTATCTCGTATGCCAGTATATTGTAACCTGACTGGGTCAAAAACGAACTACCTTGTTGGAAATGATCTCACATTGCACTGCATACATTGTGAAATGAACGACAGCGTTTTTTTTTTATTTTCGACAAAAAGTGTATAATTCACTGCGCAGTTCGTGTTCATAAATCAAATTGTCAGGAAGATTTACTGTCGTCTGAGCAGGGAATTATATCGTAGACGTCTAATTCCTTGGTCTGGGGGAGCGAGGAAATTATTTCGTTACAACAATGAAAATAAGCCAAATTAGTTTACAGATATCTTTTTTATGTTTGAGTAATGGGCGGGGTGGGTTTCACCTATCCCCCTTCCTTTATTTCTGCTGAAAGCGGTGTCTTCGCTCATACATCAATTAACCGTCCTGTTTTATGAAGATCTGACCCGAGCCTACAGGTCGTCCATTGCAGGGCGCTCACCTGTGCAAAACACACTCGTCAAAATCCATTATTCTTTTCCCGTCATCATTCTATTATGTCAGTCAGCATATGTTTGAGCATTGGCAAATCTAGTATTATATAACCTTTGCACTTCCTGACGCAGCTTCCCATTTTTTCTATTCATAACTAGCGTGAACACAGCTGTATCGTCCCTGACTAGAAAAATCACCTTAAAAATCCGCTCATATAGCTCATATATGTAAAAAAAAGTAATTTCATCAAATTCTATTAACGATATTTCACTATTTTTGTGATAAAAAGATGGATTATCTCTACCTCATGTCAAAGGCGGAACTATTTCGGACAACAAAGACGCATCGAGATAATCGATAAAGGGATCTTTTTTTCTATTTCTTCCTTAACAAAAGTCTTCTTCAATGATACAAAGAATGCCTTACCATTCGCAGGGAGTCCAATCCTACAGGCCATAGGATGCAAATATTTTTCTGACAGTAAAATGACACTACTGTGACCTGCAGTAAAAAGTTCTTTTCGGGGTTTTCGTTAACACCAATTTCTACAAACTGCCATTATACATGTCATCAGAATATATCTATTTATAACATTATTGTATACATATTCATCACAACACCTGATGTGATTATATAGATCCAAACACCAATAACATTATCTCGTCAGCAATGATACTGCGTTTGCGCGTGTATGATGAGCAGCAGGATTATTTGAACGTGCGTGTCTATTTAAATCGCACCTTATCAACAACACAAAATACTGAGTTTAGCGTTTTGATAAATAATGTGGCTCATACCAATAACAGCTGGTAGATATATTTTAAATGAAGCATAGAATCGATGTCCAATGGGTTTAAGAATCACGCCGTCTTATGCTTGACATCCGGGATTAAGTGCCCACGCCCACTCAAGTTGGAACGCAACTAAAAAGGAGGAGAGCGCTTTTTAAAGCACCCACGTCCAGAATTGAGTCGTAACTCGCATTGAATAAGTGACTCTTAAAACTACAACTCACTTCCTTTTTTCTTTTTCAGAATAGAACACGAGAACTTCACGACGTAACCCGACAGCTGGAAGGATCATTATGCGAGGGACACTGTACTTCGCAAGGAGCTGTCCGCCATGCATTCTGGCTTTGGTCATACTGTTCACCGTTGCTGTGTCCGGCGAAAGGTCGGTCATAACTTTAACGAACAACGGATATTCAGGCATATTGATAGCAATAGGCAGCGACGTGCCGGAAGATTCTACAATTATCACCAACATTCAGGTATGTTTTATTTTCTGTCGGATATAAGGGGTAAGGCTGGGGATGTACCTTGGGTGCCCCCCTCCCCCCCTCCCCCCCCCCCCAGTCATTGATACAACTGTATCAGCAATGGCGATATGAGGTCTTTCGTTCGCTCTTATTTTCACACTGTTTGTTGGTCTATTTGTTGATTCAAAATAATTAGATTAGGAAGTATTTTCCCAAATATTAATCATATAGGCGAATACACTTCTACAAGAAAATATCAATCACTCATGATTATACACCAGCACTTTGTGAAAAATATACATAAAAGCAAATAATTTGAAAACTGAGTCTTTTTATAAATCCATATTAATATTCGTATTAAAACAAAACACAAATATGCTTTATAGAAATGTCGCGTAACAATAAAACATAACAATAAGTGAATAAGGTCGAAGTGTAACGCATGTGAAAGTTTGCCCACCACACAGGACGTGACGAGGGATATTTTAAAATAGCGCTATCATCATGTCATAAAACTATAAGGGCTGGTGCTTCAGATAAGTTTTTATTTGGCTTAGTAAAATATTGACTAGAATTAAAATAGAATTAAAATGACTGGTACCAATGCTGTTTGAGTGTTTATTTTGCCAGATAATAGATATAAAATTCGATATGTTCAGTTAATCGTACACTGTTATATGCATGTTTATTTTCTGTTTTATTAATTTTGGGCGCCATAAGCCATATTTGCTTGTCGAGTTTTCGGGTTATCTCAACAATTACACTATAAGGTTAAATGAGGAAGAGATATACAAAATAGTGACGCCACATCCCCGGTTAATTATTCACTATGCGTGCCAGCTAAAACTATTATTATAAATTTAGGGCGATTCAGTTCATCTGTTTACCTCAAACCACTAGTATTTTGCTTATTGACTGTGCCGGCCTAATGGATGATATTGGGCTTCTGCCACCCCCACCCCCCCCCCCCCCAAAAAAAAAGGGGGGGGGCAAAAACGAAGGGGGGTGGGGGGTGGAGGGCCCCTCTCCATAGCTGCAAGCTGTGGTTTTCTTTCACTTATTTCAACGATATTTGTTATTTTTTCCCCTTTTCGGCATGACCATTGCCCAAAGAAATGTTACATTTTAAAGCTGCAAACTCTTGAACGTATTCTTCCTCACTTGAAAATAAAAGTAAAAAAGTCACCTCTGTTGGAAAGGGAAAAAACTCCATCTTAATGTGATTGTAATTGACACTGAATATGAACGAATAAAAATGTTGGACGAGGCGTGAAAATAGCATCATTATCTAATTAGTGTTTGGGTGTTGACAACGCTGCCTGCACTTTTATCACATAAATTAGTGTCATAACTGGTCGTCAGCTAGTCGATAAAATCAATCACGCCGATCTATAAGTATGGGTGGAATTATCATCGTATAATCCAGCCAAATTGATTTCAGAATACACACGTCTCTCTGTCACTCGCGTCTTGTTTGTCTCTTCGTTACGTAACCAAAGAGGGAAGTGCGCGAAATACAAGGGATCGTTTGAAGGCTCAAGGGCCGCTTTTATTGAATCAAAGTCAATCTGTTTGACAGGTTGAACATGATTTGATTTGACAGAGTGAATGAATGAATTCATTTTAGGATTACATTAAAGACCGTAGGATAAAACACTTAAGTCCAGAGACTTATTTCCAATGTGGTGCTGAATTCAAGTAGTTATTTCTTCTCTCCGATTCTATAAATTGTTAGCTGTTTATTTCATAATCAAATATATTAGGCCAGATAGAAGTGTATAACATGTTCTCAGTTGATTCTTTTCTCAAAGTTTATCTGTAAAGCATGCAAAAGAGTAGGGCAAAGATTTGTGTGCAGTTAAACGAAGTATGCACTTAACTCAGTCTCCATCCCCTAAATAAATAGATTTTAATACACGTCAAATTTTATCCGTGCTATATTTTACACAATCAAATTAACTGTTCTAACTTGTGTAAAGTCTGATCCTACTTAAACATTGATCGAACAGTGTGTGGTCCAGGTGTAACTCTGTTTATTTTTTAATTTGTTTTTTAATACGGGAGGCTTTTAAAAAGAAGCGGATCGCAACGGATTATCTCTGTTTCGGGGGCGAAAACACGTTTTTCTTCTTCCCGCCGTCAGCGCTTTGTCAAATAAATGTATAAACACGTTGAAAAGAAATCGATCTTTTTCAAATTAAATCTAGTTTTTGTCAATATTAAGAAGTAAATATTGAAGTACAAATAACACACCCCAGTCACAAAAGTATTAAGCATTTTTAAGTTCCTTATAGATAAAAAAATGATTAAAATCATTTCATATGTAAAAGGTGGTGTTTTTCGAAGATAAATGTTGTCAGCTATATTATTTTTTAATATTTAGATTTTTTTAGATTATTGAAGTCATTTTTAAAATGTTGAAGATATTGCAGTTGTAAAATATCAAGTAAGGCCTAAAGGAGAGCTCTGTTCGGCACTTTTTCCTTTTACTATTAGGTATAACTTAGACGTAACCGAACCTGAATCTATAGAATTCAACCTCTTTGTTTAATTTCAATCTTATTTAGAACTTAACAAAAGGTCACTTTCAAAATGGGTTGCAACCATTGTTTTACTAAATTAATTCCCTTAAAATTTCCAATAAAAATGGTTAAGTTGAATATGTGTACAAAAAGTCACAAATTCTCATAGGGATATTGTTGACTTCAAATGACAAAGAATCGGTGTTAATATGCCAAATTTTAAATTTTATTTTAAATACTGGACCAAGATGCCAAATAGTCCGATATTTATGGTTTTCTAGCTGCAGTGAGTAAAAAGTATACCTTTGTGACGATAATTGTCCATACCTGGTTACAACGTTTCAACAACAAAGTAGCACAGGCAAATATTGGTTTAATCTGAATATTTTTACAGCAAACTTAGAAGGTAAAGGTTTGTGCGTTTTGAGATACAAATCGTTATGCTCAAGGACCTCTTTTAAGTTGAATACGCATGATCTTTTTTGGTGTGACGTAACTTCTTTATGTTAATTTGGTTTCGCATACTCAATAGAACCAGTATTGCACGAGTATGTTTGCTTCTTTAAATAAATAAAAGTTTAAACTCCCTTAACTGTGGAAGGCGACCCTTGTGCGATCCTTGTGCGGCCATGAACCTGGCCAGGCTGTCTATGGAGGCTCAAAGGAGACACCAGGCTGTCTATGGAGGCTCAAAGGAGACACGGTGGTCGCTTTGATCGTACACAGGACGTTCACGCATCGCTGTGGAGGCCATGGTTGCGACAAAGTTTTGGACATGTGCAACCACATTATTTTTTTATTGATTCATAACGGTTAAAAGAAATACTTACAGATGTGTGACGAGCTAAAAATTTTCCCTGGAGTATTTTTTATTCATTTAATTATGCAGTGAATTATTGGTAGGTATTTCTGATGTACTCTTGTGCACAAGCGAGAAACTAATATTAAAAAAGCGTAATTCAAAATTAAAGGAAGGAAGGGGTGAACAGAATAATAAACAAGAAAGTCCCGTCTATTATTTTCATTATATTAATTTCTTTAACAGTGAACGTAAGAAAAGGGCGTTGGGAAAATTTAAACCCTAAAGCGCAATTTTAAGAAATTTACAAAAACACCTACTAAAATGATATTTTCAAGTACCTAGTAGAGCATATCTTGCATTTTGACAGTGGTATTAAACTACGCTAAACATGTGTAAATATCTTTATGTGTTTCCCAGCTGCATTGTTTGACGGCCTGAAAAGTTAGGACTTGCCTATGGTACATTAGCTTTCTTCAAACCTAGCACTGTTTACAATGTGGTTGGTGGTATATATATCAAGGTACCCGTAATAGAAAGCAGGAATTAGGGTTATGAATTTTTCTTTGTTACATCCGACGTTCAGACGTCAGAAGCTTAAGAAAAATAAACACGTGTGCTTTGATTTAAAAAAGGGCCCAAGGATTCGATTACCTTCACCTGTTCTAGGTTCCTGAAGGTGGAAGAATAATGAATGAACGAAACGCTTTTTGTTGAACACAATATAGATAAACTGACATCGAAGGTGAAGAAAGCAAGTTACTAAAACACGCAGTTAAAGCTCAAATTTCGTCGCTATATAAATAAACACAGCATTTCTGGAAATACAGCAATTAACTCAAGGCATCAAGAGAAAATCTTCATAAAAGATTTTCATATGAATAAAAGCTGATAATTTTAGATCGAAATGATACTTAGCAAAAAAATAAAATTTCAAACTTAATCCTATCACTTTTTAATATCCAGGATTATTTCACTGAGGCCTCTAAGGCCCTTTTCACCGCTACCAACCGGCGGTCATACTTTAAAGACATTACCATCCTAGTCCCCAAGACTTGGACAATGACCGCCAGTCCTGCCACCACGGAGTCCTTCGACCGGGCCAACGTGATTATCGACAAGGCGAATCCCATCTACGGAGACAGCCCGTATGTCAAGCAAGGCAGCACTTGTGGGAAGCCTGGGGAGCGTATGCATCTTACCCCTAAGTTTGTTTCTGACCGAACTTACTCAGAGACGACGTTTGGGCATATTGGTAAGTATATTTTAATACACATTAAAATGTGTATATGTGCGTGCATGCGTGTGTGTGTATGTGTGTGTGTGTATATGTGTGTATGTGTGTGTATGTGTGTGTNTGGTTATACACCAGCACTTTGTGAAAAATATACATAAAAGCAAATAATTTGAAAACTGAGTCTTTTTATAAATCCATATTAATATTCGTATTAAAACAAAACACATATATGCTTTATAGAAATGTCGCGTAACAATAAAACATAACAATAAGTGAATAAGGTCGAAGTGTAACGCATGTGAAAGTTTGCCCACCACACAGGACGTGACGAGGGATATTTTAAAATAGCGCTATCATCATGTCATAAAACTATAAGGGCTGGTGCTTCAGATAAGTTTTTATTTGGGTTAGTAAAATATTGACTAGAATTAAAATAGAATTAAAATGACTGATACCAGACTTGTTAGAGTGTTTATTTTGCCAGATAATAGATATAAAATTCGATATATTCAGTTAATCGTACACTGTTATATGCATGTTTATTTTCTGTTTTATTAATTTTGGGCGCCATAAGCCATATTTGCTTGTCGAGTTTTCGGGTTATCTCAACAATTACACTATAAGGTAAAATGAGGAAGAGATATACAAAATAGTGACGTCACATCTCCGGTTAATTATTCACTATATGCGTGCCAGCTAAAACTATTATTATAAATTTAGGGCGATTCAGTTCATCTGTTCACCTCAAACCACTAGTATTTTGCTTATTGACTGTGCCGGCCTAATGGATGATATGGGGCTTCTGCCCCCCCCCCCCCCCAAAAAAAAAGGGGGGGGGGCAAAAACGAAAGGGGGGATTAGAGGGCCCCTCTCCATAGCTGCAAGCTGTGGTTTTCTTTCAATTATTTCAACGATATTTGTTATTTTTGCCTCTTTTCGGCATGACCATTGCCCAAAGAAATGTTTCATTTTAAAGCTGAAAACTCTTGAACGCATCCTTTCGAGGAATTTCTTCCTCCCTTGAAAATAAAAGTAAAAAAGCCACCTCTGTTGGAAAGGGGAAAAAACTCCATTTTAATGTGATTGTAATTGACACTGAATATGAACAAATACAAATGTTGGACGAGGCGTGCAAATAGCATCATTATCTAATTAGTGTTTGGGTGTTGACAACGCTGCCTGCACTTTTATCACATAAATTAGTGTCATAACTGGTCGTCAGCTAGTCGATAAAATCAATCACGCCGATCTATACGTATGGGTGGAATTATCATCGGATAATCCAGCCAACTTAATTTCAGAATACACACGCCTCTCTGTCACTGGCGTCTTGTTTGTCCCTACGTTACGTAACCAAAGAGGGAAGTGCGCGAAATACGAGGGATCGTTTGAGGGCACAAGGGTCGCTTTTATTGAATCAAAGCCAATCTGTTTGACAGGTTTAACATGATTTGATTTGACAGAGTGAATGAATGAATTCATTTTAGGATTACATTAAAGACCGTAGGATAAAACACTAAAGTCCAGAGGCTTATTTCCAATGTAGTGCTGAATTCAAGTAGTTACTTCTTCTCTCCGATTCTATAAATATATAAGGCCAGATAGAAGTGTATAATATGTTTTCAGTTGATTCTTTTCTCAAAGTTTATCTGTAAAGCATGCAAAAGAGTGGACAAAGGTTTTTGTGCAGTTAAATGAAGTATGCACTTAACTCAGTCTCCATCCCCTAAATAAATAGATTTTAATACACGTCAAATTTTATCCGTGCTATATTTTACACAATCAAATTAACTGTTCTAACTTGTGTAAAGTCTGATCCAACTTAAACATTGATCGAACAGTATGTGATCCAGGTGTAGCTCTGTTTATTTTTTAATTTGTTTTTTAAAACGGGAGGCTTTTTAAAAAGAAGCGGATCTCAGCGGATTATCTCTGTGTCGGGAGCGAAAACACGTTTTTCTTCTTCCCGCCGTCAGCACTTTGTCAAATAATTGTATAAACACGTTGAAAAGAAATCGATCTTTTTCAAATTAAATCTAGTTTTTTGTCAATATTAAGAAGCAAATATTGAAGTACAAATAACACACCCCAGTCACAAAAGTATTAAACATTTTAAAGTTCCTTTTAGATTAAGGAAATGATTAAAATCATTTCATGTGTAAAAAGTGGTGTTTTTCGAAGATAAATGTTGTCAGCTATATAATTTTTTAATATTTAGATTTTTTAGATTAATGAAGTCATTTTTAAAATGTTGAAGATATTGCAGTTGTAAAATATCAAATAAGGCCTAAAGGAGAGCTCTGTTCGGCACTTTTCCCTGTTAGTATTAGGTATAACTTAGACGTAACCGAACTTGAATCTATAGAATTCAACCTTTTTGTTTAATTTCAATCTTATTTGGAACTAAACAAAAGGTCACTTTCAAAATGAGTTGCAACCATTGTTTTACTAAGTTAATTCCCTTAAAATTTCCAATAAAAATGGTTAAGTTGAATATGTGTACAAAAAGTCACAAATTCTCATAGGGATATTGTTGACTTCAAATGACAAAGAATCGGTGTTAATATGCCAAATTTTAAATTTCATTTTAAATACTGGACCAAGATGCCAAATGGTTTTCTAGCTGCAGTGAGTAAAAAGTATACCTTTGTGACCATAATTGTCCATACCTGGTTACAACGTTTCAACAGCAAAGTAGCACAGGCAAATATTGGTTTAATCTGAATATTTTTACAGCAAACTTAGAAGGTAAAGGTTTGTGTGTTTTGAGATACAAATCGTTATGCTCAAGGACCTCTTTTAAGTTGAATACGCATGTCTTTATCGATCTTTTTTGGTGTGACGTAACTTCTTTATGTTAATTTGGTTTCGCATACTCAATAGGACCAGTATTGCACGAGTATGTTTGCTTCTTTAAATAAATAAAAGTTTAAACTCCCTTAACTGTGGAAGGCGACCCTTGTGCGGCCATGAACCTGGCCAGGTCGTCGATGGAGGCTCAAAGGAGACACGGTGGTCGCTTTGATCGTACACAGGACGTTCATGCATCGCTGTGGAAGCCATGGTTGCCAAAAAGTTTGGAACATGTGCAACCACATTATTATTATTATTATTATTATTATTATTATTATTATTATTTTGATGTGTGTGACGAGCTAAAATCTTCCTCGGAGTATTCTTTATTCATTTAATTATGCAGTGAATTATAGGTATTTCTGATGTACTCTTGTACACAAGCGAGAAACTAATATTAAAAAAAGCGTAATTCACAATTAAAGGAAGGAAGGGTCGAACAAAATAATAAACAAGAAAGTCCCGTCTATTATTTTCATTATATAATTTTTTAACAGTGAACGTAAGAAAAGGGCGTTGGGAAAATTTAAATCCTAAAGCGTAATTTTAAGAAATTTGCAAAAACACCTACTAAAATGATATTTTCAAGCACCTACATGTAGTAGAACAAATTTTGCATTTTGAAAGTGGTATAAAACTACGCTAAACATGTTTAAATATCTTTATGTGTTTCTCAGCTGCATTGTTTGACGGCCTGAAAAGTTAGGACTTGCCTATGGTATATTAGCTTTCTTCAAACCTAGCACTGTTTACAGTGTGGTTGCAGGCACTTATAACAAGGTACCCGTAATATAAAACGCGAATTAGGGTTATGAATTTTTCTTTGTTGCATCCGACGTTCAGACGTCAGGAGCTTAAGAAAAATAAACACGTGTGCTTTTATTTAAAAAAAGGGCCCAAGGATTCGATTACCTTCACCTGTTATAGGTTTCAGAAGGTGGAAGAATAATGGAGGGTGTTTTAATGAACGAAACGCTTTTTGTCGAACACAATATAGATAAACTAACATCGAAGGTGAAGAAAGCAAGTTACTAAAACACGCAGTTAAAGCTCACATGTCGTCGCTATATAAATAAACACAACATTTCTGGAAATACAGGAATTAAATCAAGACTTCAAGAGAAAGTCTTCATAAAAGATTTTCATATGAATAAAAGTTGATAATTTTAGATCGAAATGATACTTAGCAAAAAATATAAAATTTCAAACTTCACTTTCTAATTATCCAGGATTATTTCATTGAGGCCTCTAAGGCCCTCTTTACCGCTACCAACCGGCGGTCATACTTCAAAGACATTACCATCCTTGTCCCCAAGACGTGGACAATGACCGCTAGTCCTGCCACAACAGAGTCCTTCGACCGCGCCAACGTGATTATCGACAAGGCGAATCCCATCTACGGAGACAGCCCGTATGTCAAGCAAGGCAGCACTTGTGGGAAGCCTGGGGAGCGTATGCATCTTACCCCTAAGTTTGTTTCTGACCGAACTTACTCAGAGACGACGTTTGGGCATATTGGTAAGTATATTTTAATACACATTAAAATGTGTATATGTGTGTGTATGTGTATGTGTGTATGTATGTGTGGGGGGGGGGGGNATCAGGTAAAATAATTAGTCAAACTTGAGGAAGTTCACACACGCACACCCTCACACACAATAAAATAAAATAAAATTAAATAAAATAAAATAAAATAAAAAACTAATACTGCATTAGCCTATGGCCAAAGATTACCATATGTCTTTTTAAATTTTGGAACTACGTCAAGAAAATTCCTTTAGAAAAAAAATTACACCTCCATAGGTGTTATTTTTACATTGCTTAAGGTCGGCATATAGTCTACGTTACCACTGCAAAGTCAACGGAAAATAAGTTATCAGACATATTCAGCGCTACAACCAGCGATTGAAATTTGCAGGAAAAAAAAAAGAAATTTTCAGCTTTTGGTGCTTGATCTACATGTAATAATTTGATTTGAAAGTCTGTCAGCTACTTCTGTGCGATGACCCGTTTCATAGCTAACAGATCTTGTTTACTTCAAGGAAAAATATCACGTAATTCTGTGATTTTTAAACCTAGGCATGCACAATTCTTATATTTTACGTGACATAATAAATTGTCAACTATATTTTTATCCTTTTAATGTGGAACATTAATTTATACTAGTAATACTGATGAGTAATGTGTCGTAACAGACCTACTTTGTAAAATATGATGTGTTGTTCACCGGACTAAGGGAGTGGTAACAGTGCTGAAAAAAAGAGAAATTAACGTCGACAAAATAGTTTTATGAAAATGATTTAATTTCTCTGTAAGAAAATAATTTAATTTCTCTGTTGAAAACCAATTTAATCACATTTAAGCCCCTTTGTTAAAAAGCAGTATATTCACATTTTGGTTTCGCCTATTTCAGGGTCCATTGAAGCTACGCGCTGTAACGGTGGCATAGGAGGGAGACCCATCCAGGGGTTCAAAGGAGCGAGACCAGGCTATCCGTGTAATAAAGATCCCGTCACAGGCCTCTATCAGAAAGAATGCGTGCTGTACCCAGACTTCAGCACCAAAGAAAAGACATCCATCATGTTTTACCATTTTCTTCAGTCGGTAAGTTGCTTGATTAAAAAAAAAAATCAATGAAAAAAATCATAAAACTCATTCCAATATTTTATTCTGCATGGACCTCATAAGCAACTGAAACTGATTTTTTTTG
Organism: Lingula anatina; assembly: GCF_001039355.2. The sequence continues at coordinate 24,155 of NW_019775929.1, read as the reverse complement.
TGCAAAGTAGGCCTACATATCTCTGTATCACTAATTGTATTAAAATATATATTGCCGCTACAAAAATAAAATTAATGATATCGGATGTGCAATAACAATAAAAAAAAAGTATAAAAGAACCCCTTTCATGCTGCGTGATTGGGGTGTAGCGCAGGGTATATCTGTCGTTTTAAATATTATTTAAATAGATGAAATGGAATAATAAAAATAACAAATCAAAACTGTCCTATGAGATGAGCTTTATCCTTCACAGTCATGATTTCAACAATATGCCCGTATTGTGTTTCTTTGAACTTTGACCTTGCTCTTCCGCGTTTTGAATACTGTTTCCTATAGGTTCATACAATTTTAATTCTTATAGGTCACCACGTTCTGTGGCAACAGCCCTGACAGCGAGGCTATAGATCACAACACTGAGGCTCCAAACCGACAAAACCGCCTCTGTGAAGGCAAAAGTGTCTGGGAGGTGATACTCGAGCATCCGGATTTCAGCAACGGTGAGTGTGAAAAAGGAAATAGAACCTCGACCTAAAAGTGAATTTAATTCCTCAACTGTACATGATGAATACAGAATGAGTAATGAATGCTTTGTTTAATTTGTAGGCAGCAACCCAGCCGTGTCCTGGGACAACGAAAACTTCAACACCACACCGTCATTCACAGTCGTGAAGGAAGTGGAGAGACGCTATGTCCTGATCCTTGATGTTTCTGGTAGTATGAACAATGTAAGGAACGAAATTCAACTTTTCCTTTATGTCCTCACTCACTTCTCGCCCCCCCCCCCTCATACCGCTGTAAGTTACAACTAAATTACTTACTGAGTAAAATTAATACTTACTTTGTATTTTACTAAATCGTTATTTACGACCGCAAACGTCAATTCAGTCTCGATTTGCCCTGATTCTATTTCCGGATATTTGAAAACTGAAAGTAGCACTGTCCGTCTTGGCAACAACATACTCCCGTCTCTATCTTGCTCTCGAGCTCTGTCTTGTCGATCGATTAAAAAAACTCTAGTTAAAAATGATAAGATATAACACTAATTACTTTTAGACACTGGACCGCGAGGTTTGTTTCTATACTATTGTCGGTAATTGAAATGGAAAAAGGAAAATCATGAACAGCCAGGTCGGTTATTTTTTTTTAATAAACTGATGTCTGCTCCACTAAGAGCACGAAGCTCTACTTGGAGCAAGAATTATGTATTTATTATTTAATAAGTCAAAATCCAAAATGGACTAAATCTAGCCAAATTAGGACTCACAAATTTCTCAAAGAAATTATACTGCTACTTAGAATCGAGGGACCACCGCAATATATCCATCAACTTTATATAATTCAACAGATATTGAAATTCATTAACCACAATCCTGCATCATTCTACAGAACGACAAGCTTGTTAAGATGACAATCGCCGCTTCGAATTTCATCTTAAACATTGCGGAAGAGGGCAGCAGCATCGGCATCGTGACGTTTTCCTCGACAGCCCAAATAGTGCAGTCGTTAGTTCGTCTCGACTCTGAAGCTGACAGAACTGCCGTTGACGCCAAGCTACCTACATCTGCTTCTGGCGGAACGTGCATAGGGTGTGGTCTGCTTAAAGGGATCGAAGTAAGTCACTGCCATACTGGTTAAATGTGTGTGAGTTTGCTACCTGTTAAAAGTACATAAAAATCTGATTATTTTTACTTGGCGCCTACTGTTTATTATAACAGAACTAAATCACGCTTCAACATGAATTTTAATTTAAAACAATACGATAACTCGTATCTAAGCGGTTCAAAGCTCATTCGAATACGTATTTGCAAAGTAAAGCGAATGCTGGTAAGATCACATTCCAAGATACGTCACACCATGAAAAGGAGACACGGGGAAATCCTTACGAAAATCTGTAGCGCTGTGCGAAACCCTGTACAATGTACCGTGTGTGCGGAAACACAAAACGTACTGGTACTGTTATCAAAAACATCAGTGGGTTGTGAGGAAAAATTGTGAGACGTGACGAATTCGGTAATGCTCATGAACGCGTTCTACACTTTACTTGTGCATCCATCTTTACACAAGTATAAAATAATGACAATATCTATTTCAGGTTCTGGAACAAGCAGGAAACGCGTCTGGCGGCATTCTTAAAGTCATCAGTGACGGCAAAGAAAACGTTGTTCCTTTCATAGCAGAAGTCAAGCCCACGATATTGGCCAAAGGGGTGATTGCTGATACTATTTTATATACAACCGCTGCAGACGACCAACTGACGTCATTGGCGGCAAGCACTGGCGGGCTTTCGTATTACTCCACTAGTGATCTCAACAACGCTTTCATTCAACCCGCCATGAAGCGGGATCCTACGTACGTGCAGGTAATAAACTGGTCCGATTATATTGACATTTCATATCTTATGAATTTTCATCATTTATCCTATCCGGATTGTTCTCGTATCCCTTACCATAAAATAAATTTAAGAGTTTTTAGTCCAGATATAAAACCACACAGCTAGACTTTGTTTCTTTGAAGACACTTTTAAAACATTCTGTTAAAACACAATGAGAGGTAAAATTTGAATGACAAAAACTAGTTTTCTCTAAGGTCCCAACTCAATACAATGACTCCCCCTGAAAATTATTCCAATTACAACTGGGTTATTACCAAAAGAATATCGTGACCACACAGTTTATTTAACGTTCATATTTTTAGCTCTACTCGTCCACATTTACCCTGAATCCACTCTCCACCGCCGTAGACACCATAACCATAGACTCGTCAGTTGGGAACAATACGAGATTTTCTTTTTCTTGGACTGGAGGGTATTCCGGGATATCTCTAACCTTGACCTTGCCAAATGGAACCAATCAGACAGCAAGCGGTGCATCAGGTGACACGACTATTATCATGGCGCTTCCGGGAAAAGCCGAGGTAACTCTCTTGGGTGTAAACGGCATCTTGTTTTTTTTTTTTTTTTTTGTTTTTTTTACTGTGGTAAATAATAAATTAGTTTTAAAACATGGAATTGAAACTGACAACAGACGACGGTCAGATGTTAAACGGAGTCATTGAAGGTTTTAAGTAATTATATAATGGTGCTCCTTCCAAATCCTTTACAAATTCCAAATATCCCACATGGAAATAGTTTTAGTTGTGCAGAATTATCTTTTAAAAGAGACAGTCAATAATTAATGGTATAAGAACACAGTACCCTTTAAAATGATAAATACTGTTTTGATGATTTTAAACCCAGACGACTTGGGTCGCATCCATGGTATAACGCGCTCCCGTTGATTACGTGAAATTTCAAAGGGTGGGATATAAATAATTTTGTAACAGACTACTGGCGCACCCTATGGTCAGGGAGTAGTTTATACTGTGGTTTTGCATGTAGGTACATACACGTAAAATGTGTATTCCCGTATGGGTACATGTATAACAGTATGTACGGAAATTCCTTTTAAACGCTAAATCATTTCCAGGCGGGAAAATACAGGTTCATTCTGGAGAACACGGGCTCACGTACATCGAAGGAAATAACCGGCACTGTGGTCTCAAGGGCTACAGGAGGCAAGAACGACCTCATCCACGTGTCTTCACAGATCAGCGCTTCTGACGTTGATTTTTCAGGTAAACTGGGTCTTTTCGTACTACAACAGTGAAATGCTTGCAACAGATTAGGGAAAAAAGAACGAAAAGAAGGATTCAAAGCCGGTGTTACAAATGATTAGAGTTCGATGTTTAAAAAGACAAAAAACCGATTTGGTACAGGTAGTCCATCTCTCTTAGCCTTAATTCCCACAAGCTGGTCTCAAAATATGACCTTGGAGACAGATGAAGCAATAATAACTCAAAGAAACCTTATCATTTTGACATGTGCTATCTTTCCACCAAATTTCAAAATTACCTTTGAATGTCTTCTACAGATCCAGCGTCATTGTACCTGATAATATATGCTGACGTCACTAGGGGCTATGCACCGCTAGTTGGCGCTACAGTCACCGCCATTGTGGAAGCTAGCGGTTTAGGAACCTTTACACAGGAGTTGAAAGACACTGGCTCGGGTATGTTTATTAATTAATTGAATTGTGTTTATAAATTATTTTTTGAAATTGTATATCGTATTGTTTATCAAGCCAACTTTTTATCTCGTGAAGAAAAAAATGTTATGCTACTGATACGGGTATGAAGCTGGTTCAGTAAAGCCTCTGATAACTAGTAACAACTTCGCCGTTTCGTTCACCAAATGTATTTTTCAATAACAATTACAAAATTGCACCACCATTTTAACGGTGAGGACGCCTTCTGTACAAAAATCGTTGAAGATCTCTTTCAAAGAGTAAAATGAAAATGTAGTTTTTACCATGACCATTGGCGGAGATTGTGGAAGTTTTTTTACCTTTATTATCTAAGTGATTCTTATCGCAGAACGCCTCAAATACAAAGGTACGAACCAAGCACGAAGAAAGAAACTTATCGCTGTTAACTTGATCGAAAAAAACATAAGTTTTAATAAATTATCCTTATGTTCTAAGGGGCCGACCTTTCCGCTGGAGATGGAACGTATTCGGCGTACTTCACAAAATTTTCTGGAAATGCCAAGTATACGGTGATGGTGAAAGTGGAGGGTGGAAACACGACCAAGGTCAAGGTCAACACTGCGGCAAAAGGTCAAGGTGCCCAAGGTCAGTAAGATCCAGTTTGATGTTAAGTACATTTATTGTACAATGGCATACGGCAACGGTGAACCTCTTATGGCTCACAAACAACACCAAGTGCCATACAGTCATGGATGAATTCAAGTTTTTTCCCTATAGCTTAAGGTTTTTATTTTGAATTTTTAAGGTGATAATTTTGTAAAAAAAAATGGGCATATCATTGTTATAATTCAGTTTTGGTTTCAGTAGGTCATTTTTGTAATGGGAGCAGTTTGGAAAAGGCTCCAAACAGTCACGAATAACCTAAACAACTAGGAACCATTCTTGTTTTGTTTTTTCAGCATCATTCACTCACCGTTTTATAATATAAAGTTAACAATTAAATGGATTTGGATGTTTTTCAGCTGTTGACGTTGAAAATAGCGGTACTCAGTTTCAACTCACCACAGTTGACGATTTCTCCCGCAGCAGTTCCGGTGGCTTTTTCACCGTGGCCAACCAGACGGCGGGCTCCACCGTGGATCTCTTCCCGCCTTTGCCTGTTAGGGATCTGAGGGTGACGGCGATGTCGTACGAGATGCGGACGTTTACCTTAGAGTGGACGGCCACGGGTGATGATCTTGACCAAGGAAATGGTATGTCTGTACTAGCGTTAACATATTATATCTGCAACTGTTACTGCTCAGTTTTTTTACTTTTGTATAACACTGCAAGCACGATGCCAAATTTTGATTTTTTTACTCTAGATCAAATACATGTAGTAAACGATGATGACTTGAAAGATGCATTTCAGAACTTGACTAAAATGCGAATAGATTCAGGAATTTAAAGGTAGACTTCACTTTAATTTTACCACTGCTCTGCGTTAATTTGAAGAAGTGCCTTGAAACGAACACAATCTCATTAATGATTTCTATTTGGACGTGGTTTCTGCATACTGTATACTGTATTAACTGTACTACTCTAATAATAAAAATATCTTTATCTGATTTTAGCCTCCTTCTACGATCTACGAATGTCACGCAACTACACCGCGTTAAGGAGCGACTTTGACAGCGCCACTCCTGTTCTGGCGTCACAATTAGCCGAGGGAAACTTGACGTCACCTTTGCCGGCTGGGCAGAAAGAGAAAATTATTATTCTGTTGAAAGATCTCAAGGACGAAACAACTTATTTCTTTGCCTTAAAAGTCGGGGACGAATCGGGTAAAAACAGCAGTGCGTCCAATATCGTTTCGTCCTCTTTCGTTGAGATTAAGCCTGAATCTTCCCATGACAATGCCGGACTTATCGCTGGCGTTGTGCTTGCCGTTGTTCTGGTCGTGATTGTCGTAGTAGTCGTGCTCGTGTATTTCCTTGTCATTAAAAAGAAGCACGTTAAATTACAAGAAAGCGAAGTCTCTGAGAAATCAGGGGTCGACAACCCAGCGTATAGTAAAGATAAAGTCAAAATAACAAATGAGAAGAAGAATGTCAATCAAAAAGGAGCCACGCCGGCAACAACCGCCTATGGTCTGAACAAAGTTGAAATGCCTACTGACGATGGATCTGGATCGAAACCAGCCAAGAATGGGTTCAGCAGTAAGGCGCTAAACAATCCAGTACCTACAGCAAAGAAGAACCAATTGCCTCCACTGAAACCAGCATCTACAGGGAAATCGGGGAATTTGAAATCAAAACCAAAGAAATAAGCAATGTCAGGATGTCATGTGACGAGCGTTGTCCAATCAGTAAGCAAAAGTAATTTGTTGATGTTTGCTGAAAGCATTATTTTTTTATATCAGTTTCTTAATGTGTTTTTGAAATGTTACATGATAATTTTCTCACTTCGTGTTATATAAATTAATCACAAATGTTAAATCATTCAAACAAATGTCTTTATACTTATCTGTTTACTACTATATTAATATGTCATCAGTAAATATTTACAACCTAAATTGCTTGAAATACAAGAATGTTAACTTTTCAAATCACATAGTCCATTAATAATATTTTGGTTGAATGATAAAAAGTATATATATATATATATATATATATATATATATATATATATATATATATATATATAGTCCTATTGTTTGTATTATATACCATTAAGATTTGTACATTCGGTTATTGACTTTGGCTCCCTGGTGGAGGCGAACATTGGCGAAAGCATACATAAAGGGGCGAGCACCTCTTTCTCTTCGTCCTAACCGTCTACCTTGCTATTATAGATTATTTGTGTTTTTATGCATACGTTTTACAAAAAGAGGTTTAACGGTGTACTTGTGCAGATATTTCTTCTTGAATAATTATTGTTACTTCATTAATGACTGATGAATTAGTGCATGTAAGGGTCCCGGTTCCAGTATTTATTTTTAGAAGGTCTACATATATATATATATATATATATAGTACTGTGGATTCATCAGCTACAAGATTTTTAACACCGAAAGTTATAGACATACCTGTATCTATGCTTCCACGGTGTCACGGCTTTTGTACAGTAGTTACAAATTAACAAATATAACTCAATACCATATATTCTTCTTTTACTGTGATCTCAAATAAAAATTGGTTACTTTATTTTACCTGTGTGTTTATACACGTTCATTGATTTCGGCTGCTTGTTTGTTGAGCTATATTTTTATGGAGGGGTGAGTACTGTATCGTTTAAGTATACCGCTCAATGGAAAAAGGGCCTTACAGTATGAGGGTATACGTAGGGGCTTGTCATATCTACCAAATCAAACAGGGAAATGTATTTCAGAACACAATCCAATACACGCACTTTTTAAGAAACGTTTAGTATGCATAATATACAATTGTAAGCTTACTTACGGTCCGACTTCATAGCTGGGCCCGGTAAACTTACAGAAATTCCAATGGGCGTGATGGTGCCATGTGTTTTCTTAATTGACTAAAGGGGGGGGGGGGTCTCATCATTGCTTGCGAGATCAGACATAAATCAACAAGCTTCTGAGGTTATTTTCTGACTTCATTGCTGAGCCTGGTGAACTCATCGAAATTCTGATCAGGGGCGGACGTAGGCGGTCTTCTGGGTCTTCTGGAAGACGGTCAGAAGTTTTCAAGTTATATTGATGGGCATTTAATTTTTACTGTCGGAAGACAGTCAAAAATGGATGATTGATCGACTAAGATAATTTGGAAGATTGTCAGCAAATATCTCTGGATCCGCCCTTGCGAATGGACGTGATGGCGTTGTCATATGTTTTCCTAATTGGGCATTGGGCGGGGTGGGGAAGGTCTCATCAGTGTGTAAATTACGCCAAAATTCTCATAAATTTTCCAGCTTTTGGGGTTTTGAGACGGCTTTTAATCTCGTTTGTACCCGTTTCAAGTCCGCCTTTAAGGAGCACTTCCAACTGTCCCTATCCTCGGTGAATTCCTAAGTACGCCACAGCTCTCTACTACGCTAGTTTTGCTTAAGTTCACGTAACGCCTACTACGATTTCTTCTCAAATTTCCCGTCTTTTTACTGCTTGTTTAAAATGCGCTCTGCATAACCAATCACACACAAACGCTATTGCCTTTCTCAATTATTTGTCTATGCGACACAATCCAATACATTCATTTTTTCTTGACTATATATAATACTTATATCTTATATCTTATATACTTATATCTTATATACTTATATACTTATATCTTATTCTTTGAAAACCCTACTTCTACCACCACACATTAGTGTTCTTTTTCTGGGCCCATCCCTTAACGCGATGAATAAGCGATGTTCCCCAGTGACACTGAAAAAGGGTGAATTGCGAAATACACAGAGGCAATGAAACAGAATATATATTGGTGTTACTTCCTCGTTGTCCATAAAAGTCGTAACATATGAAAACCTGGATGTCTGTTTTCGACTTACAATCATAACATTTGCGAAGGTAGTAGTAAACGAGCACTTCAATGGAGAGGAAAATATCTATCTTGTTCTTCTTCCTGCAACTTCTCATTTGTTATTCATCAACCACAGACACTGGAATATGTCATAGTGCATACAAAAGAAGCGGGAATGTGGTGAGTACAAAAAAAAAAAAAAAAAAAAAAAAAAAAGAAAGAAACGTTTGCTTTTGCTCTTAAGTGTTTGCTTTTGATGCTCAAATGGTTCTTTATATACAACACTAAGAAAGCATTCAGAACAGAAATAAGCAATGTCAGGATGTCATGTGACGATCTTTGTCCAATCAGTTAGCAAAAGTAATTTGTTGTTGTTTGCTGAAAGCATTATTTTTTTATATCAGTTTCTTAATGTGTTTTTGAAATGTTACATGATAATTTTCTCATAGCTGATGACTTTAGTTCTGATGAATACATGTATAGCTTTCAAATTGCTATTTCAGAACAGTGGTGTGCCTGCATTTGAGATACAAGCTTGTGTTTTTCATCATTGCACAACTACTACTTTCCTATCCACAGCAAACGGCTCATGTATGGTTAATTTTTTCCCATTGATTTAAATTGAACGAGTTGACATACATGGTTGTTGTACCCTGTAGCAGCGACAAACACTTTATCATTGACTGCACGATGAATAAGAGCTATCTTGAATTAAATCTTTCAGAGTTGTAAAATCTTTTGTGGTCAGATAACAGACCTGCATGTAGTCATTGTATTAAGCATAAAGTATATTTTCGAGCGCTGTATTACCTATTCCTGTTTTGCTTAACTTTCCTTACAGGCACAGTGAATGGATATTTTTCTATTGAATCAAGCGACATACCGTTCAAAGTTTGTGTGGAAGGATATTACCTGGACACACTGAAATGCAACCCAGTTGAAAACATGACAACTTCCAATGTTACAATGGAAATCATGAAGTGCGAAAACATTTCTGCACCATCCGTTGCGCTTGAAAATATTCTTCCGGAAAATTGGGTAGCAGATAATCGCACGATCGTGGTTAAAGTTGCAGTTGCACAACTTGTCCTGGCATCGGGTGTCAACAAGCTCAAGTGTGATGTTCCTCTTGAAAATGATACACTAATCATACAAGTAACGGTCACACCAAAAGGTGGGTATTGTTTGGACTCACTGGCCAACCGAGGTAGCCTAAAATGAGGCTGATGGCAATGCATGACGTCATTCAAGAGTATGCAAAGTGCGAGATATTACGTGAAGTAAGACTGATTAATAGAAATTTGGACTATCTGTCATGATTTTAATTTGGCCCTACCCTCAACCAAGTCTCGCATGATTTTATTATAATTTGCAAAACCTAGGGCTATCGCAGATGTCGCCTTTTGGGTTAATTCGTTATTATTTTTTCTTGGTGTAATGGTTTTTGTGACTAATTTGATTTTAAAAACGAGATTCATGTGAGATTCTGCTATAATGTAATTGAAAAAGGACTTACATACATACAATTAACTGTATCTGCGACGTTATATGGTATCGTAATGACTGTAAATTGGCAATATTCTGAGGAATCGGGAAACAAAGCTGAACAAAGAGGACCTCTGCCATATACACATACTAGTAGCCTCGCACCCTATTATTAAATCGGTCTTTCAATATATATTCGTCTATGTAATAGTTTTTGAGCTATAAACGTAAATAAATAAATAAATAAATAAATAAATAAATAAATGTGTAAATAAAAGGTGCAACCTCACGAGACTACGAGGGTATTTTGTCTCCTTTTTCGGCTGTTGTTCTAATTTGGTTTGAACGTTTTAGAATAAGAAACACATAGATATTAATTTAGCCTAAGAACCGTTTTCCATGTCTACAAACAACTAAAAATTGAGAATTAGCACGGGGAAAAAACTGCGAATAACAGTCATCACGATTAAATAATTTTCAGCGCACCTTTCAAGGCGTTTATCTTATCTTTGAATTATATTAATTTATCTATTTGTCAACCTTGCAGGGTGTCCGCTTGGTACCTATGGTCTTGACTGCAGCAATACATGTTCTTGTGAAAATAATGGCGCCTGTCACACTCTGTATGGAACATGTGTTTGTCCTGATGGGTTCGAAGGAGAAAGATGCGAGGAGGAGAGGAAAGCGCCGAAAACCGGTATTCCACATCATATCATATCTATTGTGTATACATGTATATGAAACTCCTCTATCCAAGCTCATATACTTTGGGTTCCTCTACTTTTCATTTATTTCCTCGTCCTTTATAGGCTGTACATAACATTTGCTGTACATGTACAAGACCAACAATACAAATAAATGGTACAGCGGTTTTATACTCATTAATCACATTATAAGTAGACCAGGCATTATAACTACCCAAGATCTGCCTACTTTGATTACTCTGATTTAGGGGGTGACACTTCTATTGTCCAGTGTGTGTATAACGGTAGGTCTTTGTAATTGTCACCAAAGTCGCTAATATTTCGCTGAGATATAGATTTCAAAAACATACCACGGTTCCATTAAGGGGCTCAATGCAAACCAGTTCGCTTTAGTTTCAATACAGATTTACTTTGGACTTTTTTTTTCATTTTTCTAGTAAAGAGCACTGATATGATAATGGGGCCGTCAATAGGTGGTGCCGCCTTTCTGTTCAGCGCATTGGTGGTGACCATACTAGTATTTGTCTGGAGAAGAATGAACCTAAACTCAAGGGCAAATCTGCATGGGCAAACTTATGACACATCCCATGAATTACATACAGACCACATTGAAGAAGAAGAAGAAGACTATGAATCACTCACAATCGTAGACAGAGCTAACACACACCCTTACAAACAGGTTCAAAGACCGTTACCCTCAATACCAAACCAAAACGGCTTAAATCTTACTCTGAGTGATGATGATTTAGTTTTAATAAAGGAGGACTATCTCAACACCTTGCCCAAGCACCAACAGAACAAATCCAATTATCCTAGTGGTGCAAGTCAACCTGCAAACATGATTCCGTCTTGTGAGGATCCCCCTACCGGAAGTGAGGATGATGTTAAAATAACCAACATCGGTTCAACAAATTCCTATATTCCTGAGAGTGCGGAGCCTGAAGACAGTTCCAGTGCGTTTGCAAAACAACAAAGAAAATCCACTTCTGTTATCTACTGTAACACAGCATTTTTGAAGCATTTAGACGAAGACGTCACATTAGGGCATGTTGAAGGACGCAAAGGATTGTTGGAATCTCCTCGACCAAAGCGAAGGGATCCAAAAACATCTGCGGTAGCTGACATAAATTCTTATCTTTCCCTGTGCGAAGTGCTAGTGTCTCCATTTGAAAATATTTTACTTTCCACAACTGAAAACTTACAGGAAGTCTCCCCGCGTACGGGTGGTACCCGTAAAAGATATTCTTTTAACAGAAATCATGATAAGCGAGCATCCAAGCCTGCAAATTATATTAAGCGACGTTTCTCCTTTCCACCTGATTGTGGTTTAATCCAGAACGACGACGGGCGTAACAACGCTGAATCTTTATTTTACCAAAACCAGTGTAAACCTAATGATGACTTTCTTAAAGAGGACAATGGTTTACATGTATATTACAACATGATCGAAACCGAAAATGAATGTCGCCCTAATGATGAAGAGTACTGGTACGTTGACAGTGGGATTCCTCGTCTCAAAAGGGAGCCTACGTATTCATATATTAACGCTGGTCCAAATATCATGAAAACTTTAGATTCCGAAGGCGAAGTTGAATATTCATATGCAAAATCAAGGTTATGGCCTGAGAAATCGCCGCATCTTGATGGAGTCTAGAATGATTCTGCACGTACCAGTGCCAGTATCTATCATTCATATAAAGGGACCAAGAAAGAAATATCCTGATTTTGACATAGTATCTTGTCGTATCTTTAATTAAAAACTGCTGCTGGGAGTAATGAAGATGATTAAAATGTGTGCTTAGAAACTATCAGCGAACTTCCACATGCCTTTATATATATGTGTGTGTGTGTGTGTGTGCGTGTGTGTGTGTGTGTGTGTTTAAATGAAAGAGAACCACATTTTATCGAAAAATGCCAGATTAATGTATATCCTTATACAAATTCAGATCTCGTAATGATAATATGTAATTACATTGTTTATACCAACAAAAAACAGTTGCAATATTGTGATCTACGTTGGATATGTAATCAGAATACCGCAACTTTAAAGATGGATTAGAAATGGCGGAATTATTTTTTCTATTTAAGGTTCTATGTAGTATTTTTGATGATGTTTACTCAATTTGTAATATTGTCAACAGGATTTAAGTTTAAATAATAATTATCTGATGTCGTTATCCTTAAAATAGATATTGCTTCGTTTGTCAATAGCCGGTTTCACATTTGCTGTATATAGCTCTCTTCAAACTCTTCTACTTTTATATTTGTAAGGTCTTAATCTTTAAAATCCCCAAAACTTACTCCAAAGAGGCCACACCAGCTTGTTTGTTACTTTACCTGTAGACTAGTTAAATAACTGAACACGGGTAGTAGACATATGATCTGTAACTAATGCCAATTACGAAGATCCCACGCTAGAAATCTCGGCTTTGTGATTATTGAACAAGTTGTAAAGGTAAAAAATATATCAGAAATTTGATAACAGTTTTAAATCCTACTTAAAGGCAATGCCTGGCTGGAATTGAATAAGAGCCCACGCCTAAAATAGCCTAGGAAAACTACTTCCTTGGCACAAAAACATTTTCTTGTCATTCTTTGTCATCTCTAACGCACGTTTATATACATGTATATTCCACCAATTAAAACACAGCGCAAATATAATAGTATGAATACTTACTTGGATAGAATAGGTACATGTACGTCCTCCAAACTTCACCTCCTTGGTTTATTATTATTATTATTATTATTATTATTATTATGTGGTAATTAGACAGTAACGCTAACTAGAATTTTTCTTCCATGAAGTTGAAATACTACGGTTTTAATATTAGGTTTGTGATAAATAACCAAAATGAATTCTGGGTACCGATTGTCTGATCATTGAAGAAAAAAAAAAAAGAAGTTCAGCACTCCCTTGATCTTAAACTGTCTAATAACTCAATCATTCAGTCAAAGTACACACTTAACGAATAATCAGTAGATTAAAATATTTTATTTAATAAATTTTAAAAAAACAAAAGGTATTGTCTTGTCTTGGCTGCCAGTTGTAAAGAGCTCTAACACCATACAAAGGCATGATGAACTTTTTTCTTTTTTTTTCTGATTTTGCAAAATTAGTTCATTTTTAACAGCGTATTAGTAGGAGTCTATATGTAGTTCCCATTCCGATTTGGCCTCGTTTTCATTTGTCTCATGTAACGTTGAATTCGACCACAGTTCGTTGATAACCTTTCTAAGGCGATCAGCTGGTGAGTCTAAAGCCACGTTATCTTGTCTTGTCTCGACGCCATCTATTGGTGATATTTTACACAAAGAACCATTTAAGGATCCCACAATCCTTCGTAACCGCATGGAAGGTGACGCAACTGGGAGGGGACTACAACGGAAACAACAGATGCCATTTAATGTTTACGAATGTAGTATGTAATTCGGTGACCCGTTTCACAAAGAAACTTTTGCCCGAAAATTGGTCCAAAATTTTATACCAAAGTTTTAGCCAACTAAGTACTTTGACTTTAGATAAACCAGTTGTGGAAAAATTTAATGAAAGTTTCAAAAAGTTTTCTTGTAACAGGAATGTATACCATAGTTAATGCCTTATTTAGGTGAAAAAAACGTCTTTCTTGATGACATTTTCCCCATTCCATTTTTTTCCAATTTGATTTTGATTTTGACACATTATTTCTAGATTATCTCGTCACCAATGTCCTCGTATGAAATCTTAACTTTAAATCTTAACGTTAACTTTACCAGTTCATTTCTTTAAAATTTTTATTCGGAAAAAACATTGTACACAGTAAGCATAATAAAAAATAGTAAGTTAGAGCTGAAAATAGTAAATTAGTGCTAAATCAGACAGATACATCAGTCCAAACTACTACTACTGCTTCTACTACTACTACTGCTCTTTCTAAAACTACTACAAAAGATAGTAACAAAAGATCATCCTTATCATTATCGAATAGTCATGCATGTATTTTGAAGAAACTCCCATACAGGTACTGTAGTTACAAACTGGACAGTGAAGATGGCAAATATGCAGACACTTAACACAAAGTCGGAGTAAAACATAACTAGTTTTCGAAGTTGACACCTTAACAGACATAAAACAATTGAAAGAAATGGATAACGTTTTGATGAGTCTTGATAAGGTTTAAAAACGATTTGGTACGTATATGTATGGAGCGAACTCCACAAAAATACACTAAAAAGAGATATAATAATTCCTTATCTTTCCTTAAATAGGAGCCTGCATTTTTACAAAGCAGTGTCACTAAGGAAGCTTGCAATTATTTAAAAATACGTTTAGCACTGATGGAGCGAACGTCAACAAATTACAAAAAAAAAAAAAAAAAAAAAAAATTCAATAGCTTTCATACAAGTAATCCAGTCAAAACAGGGACGGATCCAGAATTATTTGAAGTCGGGGTGGGGGAGGGGGGGGGGGGTCCGAGGACGCAAGGTCCCCAAGCACAGCCACGGTAGAATATAAAAAGACACATTCAACGTCTATATAATATAATAATATAACTACTTAATATCTTCTTCCTCGTCGATATCTGTTGGGAGGGAATCCTCACTGGAACTCGATCTATAGATTTGATGCCTCCTTCTCATCAGTTCTTCCTGGCCCACTGGGCCTACTCTTTCATGGCAGGGAGAATATCTGTGTCTGCAAGTAGATAAGCAAATATACTGTTGGTTTGATGTTTTTGTTTGTTACTGGGAAAATCTAGTAAATACATATATTGCTATTATAATCACAGACAGCAATTCAGCGCATTTCCATTAATAAAAAGAATTCTTTGAGGAAGGGGGGGGGGGTAAAAAACTATTTAAGACATTTAGACTGTGATAAGGATATTCTCATTTTTAGAGGATATACCGACGAAAGTTAATTAAATTTCCTCCTCACTGGATCTTAAAAATATCTTGTTCTCATTTACATTTCAGATGAAAAATGAAAACATGTACATGTATTTTCGACTTCAAAATATGCTCTCACCGTCTCAACTACGACTCTTTCAACAAAATAACGAAAAAAGGCTAAAATATAAAGAATAATATTCCCCACTTGTGTATCTTTTGTAACGACTGGGGCCGTGAACTGTACTTGAAACGAATGGCCCCTTACTTAGTGAATCTCATTACAGATATATTCCAATAATATGATAGTAGAAGGGACAAAGGATTTCGTTGTCGAAACGGAAAAAAGCATACTTTTTTAAAAAGATGATGATCCCTATGATTGCAATCACCACAATTATTGGAACAGTCAATGCCACGACCATAGCGGGATCACTGGGCTGGACTGGAATTTCTGTTGACGTCAATACTGCAGAGATTAGAGAGGCGTTTGAGCAATAGCACGGACTAGCGTCTAAGATAGTAATGTTGGCAATTTGCCTTTGCGATTCTGAATGTTTAGCTGTAAAAATGCTCAGCAGCAGAGTCCCATTCATGACCGAATCACTTTGGGGGTAAGTGACGTAAAACGCAAGCGTGACGTTGCTGCCGTTTAGTTGCTGAAACTGGGTAAGAATGTGCACGTCACTTTGAGAGAACGAAGATGTCAAAGCCCTCCTGAAAAGATAAAAAGTCAAAATGATAAAGATTAAAAAAAAATATAAATAATAAAAGTGAAATGGGTTATGCCCCTTCCTTAAACTGTTTTTGTACGATTTACTTTTTTTTCATCAGTACGCAAGAAGCAATGGAAATTTATTTTCCGAAAAATCAAAATGTTTGTTACAAGAAGTATTTTCCTCCTTTCGCGAGAACTGAAATACTACCGACAAAAGAAATTGTAACAAATATTTCCATTGATATTCGGGGATTGCATTGCTCACTTATGAATACAGCAAAACGAGCAGGGTAAAAATAACACAAACCTTGATCGTAACCTAAATCTCTCGCAGTCGTGATTCCTGCAATATGACACGCACATAGCACCTGCGTACATTTTGAACAAAACAATTTTGCCAGATGGGTCCTGAAATATATGAAATATTCAGTATTATGGGACTTTTCCTCTCTACTTGCCCCCATAAATGAATACATTTACAAATAATAATATATGAAATTTGACATGTACATTGTACGTTAATTGCAATTTTGATTAACGTCTTGTTTTGACGCACAAAGTAGCTATAAGTTTCAAATTCAAGAAATGGAGAGAGACAGAGAGAGACTACAATGTAAATGCTACCTGGTTAGATGTTTCGATTTTGAAGTGGACCACAATGGCGTTCATCCGCCCAATAAGATGGATATTTGGATCTGGGGTCGTCTGCACACCACTGGAATTGCATGCAGTTGTACCTGGCATAAATACACACGTAATACTGGCCGCTGAGGTCCTGCCGGGGGAGTTTGTACTCGTCACAGCGTTACTACTTTTCCCAGTGGAAGGAGAAATTACGGAAGTGGCACTGTCTTCAGCAAGGGTGGATTGATAATGGGTACTTCTGCTGGATGAAACAGCAGAAAGACTGGACGTCAACATTTCACGCGTCGTGGTCATATCTGTAGTGGAAGTAATGGCGTTCTCGTCTGAAATAGAATTAAATGCATCCCAAAACAAAGGTTTAAATACTTCAATTGAAATGTTCAATCATCGTTCAGGCAAGCTTTAAGTCTTCTGTCACAAAGGACTCGACCCAGTTTTTATTGTGTGTCAAGTACCAGGCGCCATTTTAGGTTTAAAATTTTGGACAAAAATGATTAATTATTGTTTTTTTTAATAAAAGTGTTTTAAAATATATGTGTTTAATAATAATTGTGTTTAATGATATATACGAAACTGAGTTATGTCATCAACAAACGTTACGTGTTCCTAGTAACTCAGATGTTAATTAAACTGAAAAAAATTCCTTCAAAGATACAACTATTAAAAGCAATGGAGTCGTCCTACCGATACACTCTCTAAAGTTAATTGCCCCAGTATGGGAGGTTGACGTTCCTGATGGACAATTGTGACAGATTGTTTGACCGCGACTGTCTTGGTACGACCCACGAGAACATACGTCACATCGCGCTGAGGTCACATTAAAGTAGTGGCCTCGGTCACAGGGTTCTAAAGGATGGTGCATAAAAAAGAAGACTGAGTCACTTTTCAAATTGTATAATCTTGGCTATAATGATTTTGATTGATATCATAGGAAATTCTCTATCTGAAATGTTTTAATTTACATACTAGACTGAAGTATTACCAACCAGGACCTTTTTCAAAGTTTGTAAAATGTATTTTTTGCTAAATAATAAACAAAATGAATCTAGATCTACATATCATCCCAATAAATTTTTCATGGAAATATCCTAGTGTGAGTATTAAAACTTTTGCTGAATGCCCAGTTTATGTCTATGAAGTAAACTTACCACATGACCATCCTGCTGTATTCAGTACTGTTCCGGCGGGGCACTCTGGTTCAGTTATGTTGTAATGAACAAGGATTTCCCCCTCTGCTGGTATACTTAGGCCGTCGACTTTGCCTATCAAAGTCAGTATTCTGTCTTGAAACGACTCTGTCAGATTTGTACGGATCCTTGTCAATGTTAGGGTCGCTGCCATTCTCGCCGCCGTCTCGTTCGATGAAGAGTTGGCGCCGAGTTGAGTTAAAATATAAAAATGTATCTTAAGTTTAAAATTTGTGCAGTCAACTGACTTCACCTCGTAGCCACACCCCTCAGTATCAAGGCAGTGAAAATTATAAGTGTCCATTAATTGTACAAATTGGTCCTTGATGTATTTAAAGGCGGTGGAATTGTCTTCTTCGGGGCAGTTTTGTATCACGTACTGGAGCAGCATGGCCATCTTCATCGTAGCCTCGGAGTCTAGAATCACCAAATAAACAAGCTACCATGAATAAACAAGTCGAGCATATTTCTTGAAATTTGCTTGACCTTTGTAGGATTAAATAAAGATTTTATGGATTCCATTTCTTTCTTTTTTATTCATTTGTTTGGAGGGGGGTCAAGCTGTATACATATATACATTGGACAGGCAATTTATATCAGTGCCTTTACACATGGTCAAAGAAAGTAACAAATTCTTTTCTGTATTTTATCTTTCCTTTTTTAAAGGAATAACGACTGTTCATTTTGGCCAAAGCTACTTTTTTTCGAAAATTTCGAAAATTCAAAGAATGATGATCAATAACTATGTTTATATTGTAAATGACGCCTTGTCAACACATCGTATTTCTTTTTCGTACCAAATCCCCCTGGGGGCGACGATTTGCCCATTACAAACACGGTAAGCTTAACCTTTGAACTAACGACAGAGCCCCCTCTGCAGAAGTATACCTTTATTTTCCTGGGCCAGGTATGTTACTAGAAAACAATAAAAGATCTCAAATCTGCTAAAATCTGCTAAAGGGCATCCTCGAGCTAACTGCCGATATTAAGAGTAGAACTTACAGTAGCACCCATCAACGTCTGTGGTTCCTTCGGTAAAAGTGGACTTCCACGGTGGACACTGGACGCACTGCAACTGGCCTTTTTCCGGCTGATACTGACCAATGGCACAGGGTTGGCACCTTGAATTGGTCAGATTATGGAAACTACCTTCTGGACAGAAATCTGAAAGTAGGAGTTTAGTGTAAGAATAAAAACAGTCGGCAGACTCGCGTTGTTTTATTTGTAAATAAACCAACACAACTCAACAGGCGTTTCCTAATATGTCTTTGAAATAAGAAAATAGTAGGCCCTTGAACGCATGAGCGACGTATTTCCTTTTATTAAATTATTAAGATAATGGCTATTAATTTATAATATTTTTTTCTACAAAAACGACGCTGACAAAATTATGGCATTTGTTCACTGTAAAAATTGGAGAGGATTGGAGATAAACAGATATGTAATTTAACTCTGATGACGTCACATAAAGTACTAACCGCATGAGACTGAGGTCACGTTGATGACTGATCCATTCGGACAGGTTGAATTTGTCGGACTTAAGACGGAGAAATCTGCCAGCGACAGTGGGGATGCATGTACACCATATGTGAGATTTAACACACCATCTTGGAATGCAACTGACAAATTTTGCTTTGTGGACTCGAGAGTTGAATTAGCTGCAGTGACAGCGTCACTGTAATTTCCTTCGATGAGTTGCACATTTAGAGTAAAGTGTACACCAATATGATAACTGCAACTAGTTCTCCGTCTTCTTAATATTTTAGGTAGGTTTCCAGATGCCCATTTAGGAAACAAATAATGCCCAATGTTGATACCTTTGTGGGAAGTCTCTCCATTTTCTCTGTAATGTAGGGTTGAAGGCCAGTATTTCTTTCCTATCAAATCTCTCCGTCTTTGTTTCGCATCCTTTATTATAATTTTAGTACTTCTTTTTCTTTGCCCATCTCCATTTTGCCCTCCATTACAAGCTGCATTGACAAACGTGTAGCTGCAGTTATGTTGGGTACAATTTGCGACCGTGTCCCACTTAGCCCCGTTCATCATTGTATTGAACGAATGTTCCAGATCATCTGATGACTCCGGACAAGAGTTACTACAGTAAGTAGCTGTAACAGCCATTCTCATGATTGGGCGTTCAGCGAGCACCTCTATGTAATGATAAAAAAAGAGAAGTAAATCTATGAAAAAAATGGAATAGCAGGAGACTGTGTGAAGCCTCAATCTCTGTCTATATGCCTATCTAAATTAGATTAGTAATCTATTGCTCAAAACAAAAACATTTAGCTTGCCTTCACAATTTGATTACAATAAGAGAGAGAGAGAGAGAGATCCACCTGTTCAAAATGGCGTCTCTCGAAACTCTGCACTTTTTACTTTCATTGCTTTTAACCCCTATGTTTTCTCCGTGCCAAAAATGTTAACTAAACCATGTCCTACTTACCTCTACATATAAATATCAGCCACGTCAAGAGAAATCTATACTGAATATTCTTTAAAATCGTCATATTTTGATAAAAAAATAACCGTCTGTTTAGCTGTAGCTCAACTGTGTTGTCGTCATGTCTCAATATAAATCGTATGAGGTCAACTTCCTTGTAGATGGAGACAATGCGACCGCTATTATTTTTTCGCGTCAAAGGGTGTAGATTACGCTTTAGAAATGCGCCACTAGAGGTATTTTTTCATACGTCATAAGCAAAGATTTTTTCCTCCTTATTTGTCAGCAAACTTTATTGTACATAGAAGAAAAGTGGTTACTAACACTATATTGACCAAGGCAGTTGAATATAAGCTTAATTCGAACACAATAGGCTATGCTTGCAGAAAGATCGAGAGGGCGGTAAAATAGGTGATACTTTTATGCCACCTGGTGCTGTTTACATAAAAACATATTTCGATAGTTTCAGAGGCATTTTCCCCTAAAAACCATCACAAGATCCTGGAACGTGCCCACATGACTCGTATTTCTCCGCTTCTACAAACAAATCCTTTATCTTGAAATTGAAAGATACTTCTGGTTTATTTATTGCAACCAGCGATATATAACTTTCTAAAATGTATCGCTATGAAAAGAAGGATTTACCTTTTACTAAATTTTCCCACTATTTGAAAACGTATACAAAATCGTGTATCGACTTGTATAGTAAAAAAAAAGCTACAGTTTGAGTATACGGGCTTTGTATGTGATTAACATAAATTTCGACTATCCTAAATGTTTTATCTTTCAAACATGAAAATAGAATCAGTTGTAAAGATTTCTAAATAGATGTCTTCAGAAAAGAGAAGAGACACTCCAGGAAAACGAATCTTTAAGCGAATCTATCATACTTATTTAAGTTCAAAGTTAACTTCATGTTTCATATCATCTCGTCATAATCTCTCAATTCGAAGTTTTTTTACATACTCATTTGGTTTGATCTTTTTAAAGATTTTAAAGGCTTTTAAAGATGTTTTAACACAAATAAAACTAATATACTGCACATACACGTTTTTTATTTTGACACACAAAAAAGAAAATTTCATACATTTTGTGATCAATATAATCGACTTTTATCATTTGATAATCTTTCCCCGGATCAATTTCAAATTCTTCATTCAATACGAGCTCACGAAAAATATACTCGCTTTCACTGTAAAGTATGTATTTACGGTAAAATTCCAGTCTAACATTTCCAATCACAGACATATCCCTGTACAGCCGTGCAAACTTCAACATCGCAAAATATATGCTTAAAAATCTTGATTATAGGCAATAAATAACTAACTAAATAAATAATAATAAAAAAATGGGCATCGATAGCATATCATTAACATTAAGTAATGCATTGGTGGCATGACACTGTTTGTATTGACTTGAGCGAGCCACCCACCATATTGTCTAATGTCAGGCATTTCACGGATCTTCACTCCTCGAAATAACAAAAAGTTGATTAAAAGTCAATATAATAATAATAATAATAATAATAATAATAATAATAATAATAATAATAATATCTTTTGGCACTCTTTAAGCATAAAATATCAAAAAGAATACTTTTCGTAATACTGGTATACAAGTTGGTTGTCGGCAAATAAGACAACCTAAATATCAATGCACGTCTGTGAATGGGCACATTAGGGAATGCTCTATGAACAAAAACAAGGACTTTACGGTATTCCCATTTTATAAATTCACTAGGGAAACAACCCAAACAGAAAAGGAAATTAGGGAAAATCTATTTATCAATAAGTATAAACCTACGTTAAACAGGTAACAGCATTGGTAAAAGCGACAATCAAACACCCATTTTCAGAGACATCACATTGAGCCTTTATCACATCATATAGTAACCAAAATAAACAAACCCCCTGAAGATGCAATGAAACCGGGTCGGGGCAAAATAGCTGCTATTCTTTTTTCATTTTATTATATATAGCCCCTATATAAAAAGTTCAGCACTCCCTTGATGTTAAACGGTCTAATAATTCAATGATTCAGCCAAAGTATACATTTAATAATCTGTAGATTAAAATCTTTTATTTAATAATTTTCAAAAAACAAAAGGCATTGTCTTGTCTTGGCTGCTCATTGTCAAGAGCTCTAACACCATACAAAGGCATTATGAACTTTTTTCTTTTTTACTGATTTTGCAAAATTAGTTTATTTTCATCAGCGTATTAGAAGGAGTCTATATGTAGTTCCCATTCCGATTTGGCCTCGTTTTCATTTGTCTCGTGTAACGTTGAATTCGACCACAGTTCGTTGATAACCCTTCTAAGGCGATCAGCTGGTGAGTGTAAAGCCACGTTATCTTGTCTTGTCTCGACGCCATCTATTGGTGATATTTTACACAAAGAACCATTTAAGGATCCCACAATCCTTCGTAACCGCATGGAAGGTGACGCCACTGGGCAGGGACTACAACGGAAACAACAGATGCCATATGATGTTTACGAATGTAGTATACAATTCAGTGATCCGTTTCACAAAGAAACTTTTGCCCGAAAATTGGTCCAAAATTTTATATCAAAGTTTTAGCCAACTAAGTACTTTGACTCAAGATAAACCAGTTGTGGAAAATTTTAATGAAAGTTTCAAGTTTTCTTGTAACAAGAAATGTATTCCAAAGTTAATACCTTATTTGGGTTTCTTTTGTAGGAATCAATTTTCGGGATTCACATTATTTGTGAAACCGGCCCCGAGACATGGAGATTGATAAGGAAGAAACATAGATGTAGACGTGGTTTCTCACATAAAATATTACGCTTGTAACGGAATACTTATACGTGCTGTAAGAATGAATCGAAACCACGTTTACCTTTGATTTCGAAATAGAAGCCTGCATTTTTACAAAGCAGTGCCACTTAGGAAGCTTGCAATTATCCAAAAATACGTTTAGCACTGATGGAGCGAACGTCAACAAATTACAAGAAAAAAAAATAATAGCTTTCGTACAAATAACCCAGTCATAACAGTCGGATACAGGATTATTTGAAGTTTGTGTGTGTAGGGGGGGGGGGGGGGCGGTCCGAGGAAGCAAAGCTCCCAAGGACAGACACGGTAGAATATATACAGACACATTCAACGTCTACATAATATAACAATATAACTACTTAATATCTCCTTCCTCATCGATATCTGTTGGGAGGGAGCCCTCACTGGAGCTCAATCTATAGATTTGATGCCTCCTTCTCATCAGTTGTTCCTGGTCCACAGGGGCTACTCTTTCATGGCAGGGAGAATATCTGTGTCTGCAAGTAGATAAGCAAAAATACTGTTGGTTCGATGTTTTTGTTTGTTACTGGGTAAATCTAGTAAATACATATATTGCTATTATAATCATAGGCAGCAGTTCAGCGCGTTTCCATTAATAAAAAGAATTCTTTGGGGGGGGGGGGGTTAAAAACTATTTAAGACATTTAGACTGTGATAAGGATATTCTCATTTTTAGAGGATATACCGACAAAAGTTAATTAAATTTCCTCCTCATTGGATCTTATAAATATCTTGTTCTCATTTACATTTTAAATGAAAAATGAAAGAGAGGGTATTAGAAAGGGAAACTACATGTATTTTCGACTGCAAA
>NW_019775928.1:124747-152046 GCF_001039355.2 Lingula anatina | reverse complement strand
CCCCCCCCCCCCCAAAAAAAAAAAAAAAGTTCTTTATATGTAATCAATGAATGTACATGAGAATCTTAATGGAGTATGCTTTTCAGTGCACATTGTCTCAATATCTCAACTAAACATACCATAATATATCCTCTCCTTTCACAACTGTCTTATATTTATGGTCCAAATATGAATCTCTGGATTCAGCAACAGTCTCTGGATTCAACCCAAAATTTCCATGTCATCCACCATCTTGTGATCATGAAGAGTCTAAACAGTCTCTACGTAAGATAAACCACCTTTCTTCCCAAACGGTGATGAATATAGAAATAACTACAGGATGGGTTGGCACGCACGCATGCACGCAAGCTGATTTATGTTAAAAATACCCCGTAGTGGTGAGTAGGAGCAGGGCCATCATACTAATCATGTTGCTTTAAACTACAGGCAAAACACGGGTTAGTGTTGTCATAGGTCACGCCCCTAGTGCGATTAATGGACATATAATGGCCGCCTGGACAATTAACCCCACGCAGACTATTGCTGTGATTCTTATCTTGGTCATTTCCTTTCTCATGAGATGTGTGAAGATAGCACTGAAACATGCTGTTCATCTACACCTTGTTTTTTTCTCCCTGTTTAGAGGAATCAAATTTACTAATAAATTTTTTACTATAAATGTGTGTTTACAATATTAACTTGGGTTGCCTACTGTTTTCCCATTGACAGACTCATATAACATCTGAACATCGGAAACTAATTTTTCTTTTATAAAAAAAAAAAAAAAAAACTCTGACAGGGCAGTTAACCACTCATTCCTCACTGAGTAACGTCAACCTCTCATTAATCAAGTCACAGTAACTAGACGTGAATGGAATTAATATGACAGTCATAAATTAAATACAGCAGTTGCTCATTTGAATACAGAAGTCATTAATTGAATACAGCAGTCACTGCTCAAAAACAGCACTCATCACTTGGATACAGCAGTCACTAATTGTTCACAAATTTCAAACATTTTAATAGCTCCTCATATAATGTCTTAACGTTACTTGAAACCTTAAATATTCTCTCAAACTTCAAATATTTTTTGGATGGACTGCAGTTCTTTTTAAATCGATTAAATAATTATTTATCTATTTATTTATTCATTCATATATTTTGTGAAACATAGACCAGGAGACATCAACAATTATTTGCCACCAAAGGTCACTATCTACAGTGGCAAAACAATTACTTATGTGAAATGATTGAAAGGACTTCTCTCCAAGTAAATTGAAACTTTTGTGTGTGTGTGTGTGTGTGTGTGTGTTTATGTATCAACTGTTAAAAGGTTTCAAATCATGTCAACAAAATTTTATTTTGGGTATCTTAAATCAACTTCATATGATACTACCAAGTTGCACAAACTACTGCTGTGCAGTATTGTGCAAATCACTGAAAATGTCTGGCAAATTGTTGTTTGATATTTTATACAACAGCAGTGAACAATGGTAACATGACATCTAGAGCTAACTTTCCTCTTATATATCACAAATAAACATAATCATCATCATTCATTCATTATTCATTCATCCATTCATTCATTTGTTCATTCATTCATTCATTCATTCATTCATTCATTCATTCATTCATTCTCTTAATCAGTCAACTCACCTGTGTATGTTCATCCAATAGATCAGGTAACACTGTATTCAGCACCAAGACTTCTTTGTTCACCAGGACGTTGGACAGCGTATCCTCCAGAAGCTCGCGGCGACTGGCGTACAGGGAACCCTCTGCCACCCAGCCTGGCTCAAACCAATTGTAGTCTATGGACCGGGGGTCCTTACGCCAAATTATGGCCACCTTACAGGTGAGAATGAGATAGATGGTAATTACTGGTATGTGTATTTTACAGGGGTAGCATAAAGACACTGAAGGAAAGGTTGGTGGCACTGAATATTTTCTAAAAATTACTTGATATGAGTGCGTCAAATTTGTTTAAAACATTCCACTTCCCCACAACACATGCGTCCACAAATCATCTTCTTAAAAATTTCATTAAGATTTTCAAATTTGTTTCCAATTACATGAACTTTCTCTCAGACTACCAATTTTTCATTTCAAGTACGATATTCACTCCAAAACACTTCACTTCTGAATCACCAATATTAATTTTTTCAAAGATTTCACATTTTTAATACCCAATGAAAACTTGTTTCTAACTCAAGTTCACTGTTCAAAAATCTCACTGCATCTTTCCTCTGCTACTAAGTAAAAAAACATATTTTTCAGAAATACTGTTAGTCTAAGACCCCATTCCCAAAGATTTGATCGATCCAACTAGATCGACCTAACTCCCTGGGGGTTCATGCTAAATAGCTGTCAGCCGAGCGGGCACGAAAGTTAATTACCCCCCTACAGCTTGTAGTAGACGGGACGGACATTTAAGCCAGATTATCTGACAGTAATCTAGTGAGACTCCCCACGGGGATAGATCGTTCTAAAATCTATGGGAATGCACCCTAAGAGTAATGTTAATCATTTTGCAAGTTACTATCGTAATTACATGAAACTTAAACAAGTTTTTCACCTTGAGGACAGTATCGTTATCCCCGTGTGCTCCACCTTTTGTGAGGGAGTGGATGAAGCTGGTCTGGCGATCCTCGTATATGTAACAGTGCTGCACCCTGTCCTTTGATGTCGACGTCTCACGCGCAAAATTGCGAAACGATGTTCTGTGATCTTCGTGCTGTTCAATGTTCCTTGTTAACAGAACCACACATAACCTGAAATATACGAATATCTTTGCTTAACTTAATTGTCAAGGTTTGATTTCTTTCTCACCATACTCACTGTATCTTATTATTATAATGATAATAATTGATAATTATTATTATGATTGGTCTTTATATTGTAAAAAACTTCTCACAAGACATGATTACAGTTTTGCTCACTATTATTCAATAATAATTTTTGTACCATTTCTGATATTCTGCTTAATCAAAAATCAAAATCAAAATAACAATAATTATCATACTATTTGTTCTGAAGAAGCATAAGCAGAGACAATTGGAGAAATTGCCACTGGCATAAAATTATTGCTTTATGTATGTTTTGTTGTATGTTTTGTACCACAGCCAAGAGAACTGTTCATTCCATTTACTCAACAGGCTTTTAAAAAAATGTCTTCCCTACATACTTTCTGTGAGCTCTCCTTGGTTCTACAGGACACAGTTCGTTGAACACTTTCTGTGACGACAGCCGCGGCAGGATAAGGTATTTGTTACTTTCTATCATCTCATCCATGGTGTGTCGTGCAATTTGATTGGTCTATAATACAGGAAAGAATATATAATCATTTCTCAATTTAACCCAGAGAGTAAAACCAATACACTGATAGGGTGATTGAATTTGTTTTAAAAAAATTCAACCAACTAAGGAAAAAAATGTAAGGTATCAAGAAACGAAAGTCTAACAGGTGTTACAGATTTTGGGCCACAATTTTTTCTGTCGGTTTAAGTCTCACAAAACTAAAGTCAGAATGAAAATTATCTAGTCAAAAGATCATAGGAAAAGATATCTAAAACCACCTGCTAAAAGTTTCACTAGTCTGTTTGGACCAGTAACTGACATTTTAAAAATTAGTTATATTTTTACGATTTCAACACAATGTACAAGGTTGACATAGGCATCATAACATATGCTAGCAAAATTGAAGCCAGGCTGACACAATTTTGTAAATCTGTTCAATTAGTGGCCACTTTATCTGGTTTGGACCAGTACATGCTTCAACTTTTTTTGCCATGGACTTTAAGCACCAAATCTTCAAGTCAATGGAGGCTATGGCCCCATTCACAACCAGTTGATCCACAGACTAACTTTTAAGCGGATCACATATGGGGGGGCACTTGACGTGCACGCTGTCCTAGCAGGGGCAGAGCAATTAAATCTTGGCATGCTTTCATGTGGGTCATGCCTAGTTAGTCCCTGGATCAACTAGTTGTGAACAGGGCTTATGATCACAGCCTGCTGACTGGCAGTATCGAAACCAACAATCCACTTACTGAGAGTGTTGCCACAGGTGATTGCACATTCTCATTGAAGATCAACAATGTCTCTCGGAACCTCTGCACGTTGAAGGTATCCCAGACTTCCTCCGTCAGTCCTCCGCTCATGTGAACGTAGCCAAAGGCAGCTCGGTCCTTGAAGGCAAACGCCGAGGCCAGCACGCGGAGACTCGGCACCTCACGCTCCGAGAAGAAAAGCACCCGGACTCGGTTGTCCTTCCAACTGTTGAGGAAATCTTTATAGTTCTTATCTGTCACCTTGAATAGTAAAATGTGTATCACAGTAGGAGTTTTCTCATTTTTCTATCAAAGACTAATAATAAAATTTTATTTTATTTGTGTATTACTTAATGCTTAATTTTTACCATTAAGTGTGAAATTCTACATCTTCATTTACCAAGGGGCTTTTCACTAAATTGCTTTCATGTTAAGTGGCTTAAAGTCATAATAACTCTTCGTTTTGNCTCCCTTCCCCCCCCCAAAAAAAAAGTTCTTTATATGTAATCAATGAATGTACATGAGAATCTTAATGGAGTATGCTTTTCAGTGCACATTGTCTCAATATCTCAACTAAACATACCATAATATATCCTCTCCTTTCACAACTGTCTTATATTTATGGTCCAAATATGAATCTCTGGATTCAGCAACAGTCTCTGGATTCAACCCAAAATTTCCATGTCATCCACCATCTTGTGATCATGAAGAGTCTAAACAGTCTCTACGTAAGATAAACCACCTTTCTTCCCAAACGGTGACGAATATAGAAATAACTACAGGATGGGTTGGCACGCACGCATGCACGCAAGCTGATTTATGTTAAAAATACCCCGTAGTGGTGAGTAGGAGCAGGGCCATCATACTAATCGTGTTGCTTTAAACTACAGGCAAAACACGGGTTAGTGCCGTCACAGGTCACCCCCTTAGTGCGATTAATGGACATATAATGGCCGCCTGGACAATTAACCCCACGCATACTATTGCTGTGATTCTTATCTTGGTCATTTCCTTTCTCATGAGATGTGTGAAGATAGCACTGAATATGCTGTTCATCTACACCTTGTTTTTTTCTCCCTGTTTAGAGGAATCAAATTTACTAATAAATTTTTTACTATAAATGTGTGTTTACAATATTAACTTGGGTTGCCTACTGTTTTCCCATTGACAGACTCATATAACATCTGAACATCAGAAACTAATTTTTCTTTTATAAAAAAAAAAAAAAAAAAAAAAACTCTGACAGGGCAGTTAACCACTCATTCATCCATCACTGAGTAACGTCAACCTCTCATTAATCAAGTCACAGTAACTAGACGTGAATGGAATCAATATGACAGTCATAAATTAAATACAGCAGTTGTTCATTTGAATACAGAAGTCATTAATTGAATACAGCAGTCACTGCTCAAAAACAGCACTCATCACTTGGATACAGCAGTCACTAATTGTTCACAAATTTCAAACATTTTAATAGCTCCTCATATAATGTCTTAACGTTACTTGAAACCAAAAATATTCTCTCAAACTTCAAATATTTTTTGGATGGACTGCAGTTCTTTTTAAATCGATTAAATAATTATTTATCTATTTATTTATTCATTCATATATTTTGTGAAACATAGACCAGGAGACATCAACAATTTTTTGCCACCAAAGGTCAATATCTACAGTGGCAAAACAATTACTTATGTGAAATGATTGAAAGGACTTCTCTGGCAAATTGTTGTTTGATATTTTATACAACAGCAGTGAACAATGGTAACATGACATCTAGAGCTAACTTTCCTCTTATATATCACAAATAAACATAATCATCATCATTCATTCATTATTCATTCATTTGTTCATTCATTCATTCATTTATTCATTCTCCTAATCAGTCAACTCACCTGTGTATGTTCATCTAATAGATCAGGTAACACTGTATTCAGCACCAAGACTTCTTTGTTCACCAGGACATTGGACAGCGTATCCTCCAGAAGCTCGCGGCGACTGGCGTACAGGGAACCCTCTGCCACCCAGCCTGGCTCAAACCAATTGTAGTCTATGGACCGGGGGTCCTTACGCCAAATTATGGCCACCTTACAGGTGAGAATGAGATAAATGATAATTACTGGTATGTGTATTTTACAGGGGTAGCATAAAGACACTGAAGGAAAGGTTGGTGGCACTGAATATTTTCTAAAAATTACTTGATATGAGTGCGTCAAATTTGTTTAAAACATTCCACTTCCCCACAACACATGCGTCCACAAATCATCTTCTTAAAAATTTCATTAAGATTTTCAAATTTGTTTCCAATTACATGAACTTTCTCTCGGACTACCAATTTTTCATTTCAAGTACGATATTCACTCCAAAACACTTCACTTCTGAATCACCAATATTAATTTTTTCAAAGATTTCACATTTTTAATACCCAATGAAAACTTGTTTCTAACTCAAATTCACTGTTCAAAAATCTCACTTCATCTTTCCTCTGCTACTAAGTAAAAAAACATATTTTTCAGAAATACTGTTAGTCTAAGACCCCATTCCCAAAGATTTGATCGATCCAACTAGATCGACCTAACTCCCTGGGGGTTCATGCTAAATAGCTGTCAACCGAGCAGGCACGAAAGTTAATTACCCCCCTACAGCTTGTAGTAGACGGGACGGACATTTAAGCCAGATTATCTGACAGTAATCTAGTGAGACTCCCCACGGGGATAGATCGTTCTAAAATCTATGGGAATGCGCCCTAAGAGTAATGTTAATCATTTTGCAAGTTACTATCGTAATTACATGAAACTTAAACAAGTTTTTCACCTTGAGGACAGTATCGTTATCCCCGTGTGCTCCACCTTTTGTGAGGGAGTGGATGAAGCTGGTCTGGCGATCCTCATATATGTAACAGTGCTGCACCCTGTCCTTTGATGTCGACGTCTCACGCGCAAAATTGCGAAACGATGTTCTGTGATCTTCGTGCTGTTCAATGTTCCTAGTTAACAGAACCACACATAACCTGAAATATACGAATATCTTTGCTTAACTTAATAGTCAAGGTTTGATTTCTTTCTCACCATACTCACTGTATCTTATTATTATAATGATAATAATTGATAATTATTATTATGATTGGTCTTTATATTGTAAAAAACTTCTCACAAGACATGATTACAGTTTTGCTCACTATTATTCAATAATAATTTTTGTACCATTTCTGATATTCTGCTTAAACAAAAATCAAAATCAAAATAACAATAATTATCATACTATTTGTTCTGAAGAAGCATAAGCAGAGACAATTGGAGAAATTGCCACTGGCATAAAATTGTTGCTTTATGTATGTTTTGTTGTATGTTTTGTACCACAGCCAAGAGAACTGTTCATTCCATTTACTCAACAGGCTTTTAAAAAAATTTCGTTCCCTACATACTTTCTGTGAGCTCTCCTTGGTTCTACAGGACACAGTTCGTTGAACACTTTCTGTGACGACAGCCGCGGCAGGATAAGGTATTTGTTACTTTCTATCATCTCATCCATGGTGTGTCGGGCAATTTGATTGGTCTATAATACAGGAAAGAATATATAATCATTTCTCAATTTAACCCAGAGAGTAAAACCAATACACTGATAGGGTGATTGAATTTGTTTTAAAAAAATTCAACAAACTAAGGAAAAAATTATAAGGTATCAAGCAAGGAAAGTGTAACAGGTGTTAAAGATTGGGCCACAAATTTTTCTGTTGGTTGTAAGTCTTACAAAACTAAAGTCAGAATGAAAATTATCTAGCCCAAAGATCATGGGAAAAGCTATCTAAAACCAGGAACTGAAATTTTAAAAATCATTTCATTTTCACAAGTCCAACAGAATGTACAAGTTGACAGAGGCATTGTAAAATATACTCCCAAAAATGAAACCAAGCAGATACAATTTTGTATATTCAGTTAGTGGCCACAAACAAATATAGCGCGCACTTGACAAAGGATATACGCCTCCCACGCGTGCCGTCTCAGCAGGGGCAGAGCTTTTAAATCTCGGCATGCTTTCACCTGGGTCATGCCTAGTTAGTCCCTGGATCAACTAGTTGTGAACAGGGCTTATGATCACAGCCTGCAGACTGACAGTATCGGAACCAACAATCCACTTACTGAGAGTGTTGCCACTGGTGATTGCACATTCTCGTTGAAGATCAGCAATGTCTCTCGGAACCTCTGCACGTTGAAGGTATCCCAGACTTCCTCCGTCAGTCCTCCACTCATGTGAACGTAGCCAAAGGCAGCGCGGTCCTTGAAGGCAAACGCCGAGGCCAGCACGCGGAGACTCGGCACCTCACGCTCTGAGAAGAAAAGCACCCGGACTCGGTTGTCCTTCCAACTGCTGAGGAAATCTTTATAGTTCTTATCTGTCACCTTGAATAGTAAAATGAGTATCCCAGTAGGAGTTTTATCATTTTTCTATCACAGACTAATAATAAAATTAACTTTATTTGTTTATTACTTAATGTTAAAATTTTCTCATAAAGTGTGAAATTCTACATCTTCATTTACCAAGGAGCTTCTTGCTAAATTGCTTTCAGGTTAAGTGGCTTAATGTCTACCACGCCAACTGAAGCTGCTAAACGATAATTAACTACCCCCTAGCAGCTTCAGTAGGTGTGACAGACATCAGAGCCATTTAAGCTAAATGCAATATAGCGAGAAAACCCGATCCTGCTAGATCAATCTAGGTACAGGAACTGGGTCTAAGAGGCCAAACTCACCATAGTAATCAACCCCTGAGGAAACAGTCTCCTGATGAACTCCCTAATGGACTGTAGAGAGTATGAACTGGTGTGGAAAGTCCGTAGTCTGCCGCTGACCAGACCCATTATTACGGGGACGTCCGAGATTCTCAACTTCCTGGCCAAGTTACCATCCATCGCCATATGAACAGTGCCTATTCCAAGACCTGGAAGATTAACAGCATGAGCTAGAGATGAAAGTGCTCAACACACAACAGTTACTTATGCATATTTTTTCCCTTCATTAATTGGGGCGCAATTAAATTCAACATCTTTCTTCACAAATCACATTCTAAGGTTTTGCTGTACACAATGCACCAGCAGTTTTAAAATAGTTCAAACCAACCTAAAGTCTCCAAGTCTTGCACTGCTTTCTCCCACAATGGCTCCAGTCTCATGCAGTTGAAACAGAAGTCACCGTAGCCATAGATGAGAAAAGGTTTGCTGTGGCTCTCTGGCATAGCTCGGCTCTCATAGGCCCTGAAAGAAGATGAGCCAGGCCGTGGTTACACAAAAAAACTTAAGACAGGTTCCCTGGCTAAGAACTAATTTACCAAGGTTACAAGGTCACATGGGCACATCTTACCCTATCAGGAGCAGTGTAACAGCACCCTCATGGAACTGATTTAAGTTGTTTTTTTTCCACTTTATGAACTACAACACATGCAATTTTGACACAACAGAGAAATCTGTAAAACTGGATGCAAGTAAACTAACAGTATGAAAGATTTTCAGGTAGTGTTTGATAACTTTCTTTATGGATGCGAGTTATTTAGTGACTGGTGCAGCAAACTTGCTGAGGAATGTCGTAGAATAATTTTGGACATGCAAGGCCTCTGGGTTCGAAATTAAGGAACGATAACATCAACTCACCTTAGGGTCAGCCGGTATTTCTGTGAAAAACTGCCACCTCCTTGGCCACCAAAGTCAAACTGGAAGTTGAATGCTCCTCCTTGGAAGAAGTCATTGAAAGGGAAGCCATTGTGGTGATAGCGACCACTCTGCTCCTGAGCACTTGTATGGCCAAACCTGTCGTACTTGGCTCTTTTATCAGCATCACTAAGAGTCTGGGATATAAATTGAATGTTCAGAATATTAATGTACATGGATGTGTACTTATTTTTTTTCCTTGTTTATTCACCTATGTGTCTTTTAAGTATAAAATACACAGCTTGATAATACAATTTTATTTTGGTGATATAGTCCTTTTACATTGAGTTTATATCTACCAAAAATTCATTCAGGCATTCCAATATAACAGTTAAATTGTTAAAACAGATATATGCAGTTGGCCAAATCTCCAGCATGGTCTCGAAGTTTGATGGAGTGTTCTGCACTGAATTATGTGCCTTTAATATGCCTGACTTGATTAATACTTAAGAATTAAAAATTGATAAGAAGTAGGGGCATGTATTTACAGCCAGAGAAATGTATTGATGGTATCTGATGATGGTAATAAATAATGAAACAAAAAAGCTACTACAGTTAGAATGTCTCACAAACTTTATTTAATATGAACACAATACCATACCTCATATGCCTCATTTATCTTCATGAACTTTTCATGGGCTTCTGGATCCTCAAGGTTTTTGTCTGGGTGCCTATTAGTAAGTATCAAAAAAGGGTAAACATTATTTTATGCCACAGAGCAATTCTGGGGTCAAAAAATCTTCACTTTTGTTTTACCAACGTGATTTACCTACGATAAACCACTGATCTTTGTGTTAAAAAATATCAAATATCACAAAAGGAATATAAATGGAATATTTTAAATTTTACTAGGTACGTGCACGATTTGTGAAATTTTATCCAACTTCTACAAAGGGATACAAATCAATCCATATTAAGGAAAAATTTTTCTTTCACTCAAAACACGAGGAATCTTTTAAGTTTATGCCACCAGTGCGCTACAGAGAGTTTTATGTTATCTAATTTCTAATTCAATTAATTAATCTAATTAAGGTACAAACGGTACAAACCATTGCCTAGCCAATTTCTTGTACGCCCTTTTAATTTCTGAATTCCTGGCATTTTTTGCTACTCCCAAAACATCGTAGAGGTCCTCTTCTGCAGTTACATTACACAGATATGAAAATATTATGCACAGATGAAGAAAAACTAAAAAATTTTGAAAGAAAATTGACTGGTAAATCATTTCTGTCGGCGATTTAGTACCAAAATACGGATGTCGTCGTAATGTCGTAAAATGTCGATTTACCATTTTGTTGTGTGGTGTTTTAATGAATACAAATGTAAACACATTTGAAAGATTATTGATAAAAAATGAAGGTAAATTGCTGTATCTTTTTCATAAAATGATGTTTGATATAAGAAAAAAAATTCCTTAATCAATGGGAGAACAAATGGGAAATAAATGGTCATCGATACAGCACAAGATCATTTAGCTGCACGCATAAGANAAAATTGATAAGAAGTAGGGGCATGTATTTACAGCCAGAGAAATGTATTGAGGCCGTCTGATGATGGTAATAAATAATGAAACAAAAAAGCTACTACAGTTAGAATGTCTCACAAACTTTATTTAATATGAACACAATACCATACCTCATATGCCTCATTTATCTTCATGAACTTTTCATGGGCTTCTGGATCCTCAAGATTTTTGTCTGGGTGCCTATTAGTAAGTATCAAAAAAGGGTAAACATTATTTTATGCCACAGAGCAATTCTGGGGTCAAAAAATCTTCACTTTTGTTTTACCAACGTGATTTACCTACGATAAACCACTGATCTTTGTGTTAAAAAATATCAAATATCACAAAAGGAATATAAATGGAATATTTTAAATTTTACTAGGTACGTGCACGATTTGTGAAATTTTATCCAACTTCTACAAAGGGATACAAATCAATCCATATTAAGGAAAAATTTTTCTTTCACTCAAAACACGAGGAATCTTTTAAGTTTATGCCACCAGTGCGCTACAGAGAGTTTTATGTTATCTAATTTCTAATTCAATTAATTAATCTAATTAAGGTACAAACGGTACAAACCATTGCCTAGCCAATTTCTTGTACGCCCTTTTAATTTCTGAATTCCTGGCATTTTTTGCTACTCCCAAAACATCGTAGAGGTCCTCTTCTGCAGTTACATTACACAGATATGAAAATATTATGCACAGATGAAGAAAAACTAAAAAATTTTGAAAGAAAATTGACTGGTAAATCATTTCTGTCGGCGATTTAGTACCAAAATACGGATGTCGTCGTAATGTCGTAAAATGTCGATTTACCATTTTGTTGTGTGGTGTTTTAATGAATACAAATGTAAACACATTTGAAAGATTATTGATAAAAAATGAAGGTAAATTGCTGTATGTTTTTCATAAAATGATGTTTGATATAAGAAAAAAAATTCCTTAATCAATGGGAGAACAAATGGGAAATAAATGGTCATCGATACAGCACAAGATCATTTAGCTGCACGCATAAGACCGAACGATTTAGAGCTTACTTTTCACTTATTTTGTAATTTAAGATTTACAAAATTTACCAAAGACGTCTTATTTTCTTTCTTTTTTACCAATTATTGTTTTTATTTGTTTGATTTTATGTGTCTGTCCATTTGTGAATTCTTTTTGCATTCATTCATTCATTCATTCAATAATCCTTACTCTTACCCCCTCCCCCCGCACATTTATTTATTTTATTTATTTTTATTTTTTCAAACACGGAAGTCTACGTACATAGGGAAGACCTGCAGTGTGAGATTTGGTTAAATAGATATGCTTGAGTTATATAAGCACTTACGTTTTTATCTCCCTTTTTTCAAGTTTGTCTTGCATGTGTGGCATTATAACTAACATTAAAAAAGCAGACAGAAAGTATAATTTTCTTCAATAAGAAAAAAGTAAAAACCTAAAAAATTTGTTTGCTTTATAAGTCCTCATACAGGAGCTTTGCACGCTAACTAGGGTGCTTTACTTTATAGTGTTTTTATGCGGAGTTCCTTGAGAACGTATATGTCAGCAATCCTGGTCGATGGAGAAATATCTGGATCGGTATTATATATATGAGAGAGAGAGAGATCAATGGTTTATAAACGAGAGAAGCTAATGGTTGCTTTGTTTTAATATTTTATTCATTTGTAAATCTTATTTTATACAACATTACAACACAGACCTACTATAAAACATGTAGGTCTATTATAATATTCATTGACAAAACTCGTATTCTTTGAGATCGTCACCATTATTTTAACTTTGTTCTTTATTGAGATATGTTAGACGGTTTATAATAAATATGATATCTCTTGTTTCAATTTTTTACATTAAATACAAACTCATGCTGGTAAAAAATGTAAGACAAAACACAAGTAAATGTAAATTATGCGTACATATAATCTATGCATTTGAATCTGCTTGTGCATTATTATAAAATGACTGTGCATAAAAGGCTTCTATTTATCAACTTTTTCATGGAATGTATGGTCCGTTTTTTATCGTTGTCATGACGTCACTTTGTCCAGAACTAATGCACCCAAAGTTATATATGACGTCAGCTACCACACAGAGCATCTTTCTTCTGGGTTCATGGGAGAGCCTTTGGGGCATTTGAAAGCTTCAGCAAATTCTTTCATCTGAGAGACAGTCCCCAAAACCCTGTTTTGAAAAAAAATAAAATAAAAAAACAGAATGTTAAACAGTATAGCATAAGCTACTAAACAATTTAACTGTATTCATTTCCTCAGACATCACATTCACTAATAAGATTAAGATTCACTTTTTGATTTGACAGACCTACCGTACACTGACTGGAGCGTGAGAATCTGTTCTTATCAAAGTTTTCAGATATTTTGGTCTGTATTCCCCGCACCAGCTCTGCAAAATAAATTGTATTATTTAAGTTAAAGTCTCGTGTTCATTTTTGCTCACAATGTCAAATATTTTCATTTTTATTATGCCAAATCAGTTTGTAATTTTCAGATATACGCTTTCTTCTATGATTTTGAGAAATGTTAAATCTTATAGTAGTCCTTGCTTTCCATACGCTTTCTTCTATGATTTTGAGAAATTTTAAATCTTATAGTAGTCCTTGCTGACAATTTTGAAACATAATTCCCATAATTTTCGATAAAAATTCATATTTTAAAGAAGCATTTTGTTGTATGCTCAGCTGAAGTCCAGCTCACACTGTTAGTAGCGCGCTGAGTCACCGGTCTTGCTATGCTTTTTTGAGCTGACAACTAATTCCCCCAATGCAGTTAGCTCAACCTACAACTCGTAGTGTGCGCATGGAAAAATTGTAATATGATTTTTTTGCGCCTTTTGGGATAGGATTAGTATTATTTATTATTATATATTTAGTATTTACTCACCTGGGCAAAACTTATAAAAAATGCTTCGTGTGTCGTCCTGTTCAGTCCCGGCAGGGTGCGCTCTGGGCCGTTTTCTGTCTCCCAGTTTTTATAGGCCTGCGAAGAAATGGAAATGATCATCAACCTGGGAAATAATTCAGTTCACAAATGCGATAAAATATGTTATAGCTTTATTCTTTACGCCAATCTTTATACTGAGAAAAAAATAGCGTTGCAAGATTTGTGACTTAGTGCTATTTTGTCAAGAACGCATAATGAAATAAATCCTCCAAGTTTTTTTTAGATTGTTGATATTATCTTTTAATTGAAAAAACTTATTTCCACGCAGTTAAGAAGACCTTAACAGGAATACATACGTAATACGTTTGTAAAAGGCCGCCGATATCAGCAATGTTTTCTCCGAGAGTTAACTTCCCGTTTACCTAGAGCACGAGAACATAAAAAGAGAGAGAAATGAGGTGTTCGTCGACAGATTTTGGTAATGCACAGAAACGACAAGGAACCCATTAAATTATTTAACATGCCGTTCGATATTCTCACGCCGAGTTTCAGAAGTCAAATGCATTTCCTTATTCACTTTTCACAATAATTCATCTGTCTACAGTCTAGGCCTATCTACTCCGGCTCCGCTGGCTTGTCTGTATTCTACTCAATGGCAAGAGGAGACGAGTTGATCTGATAATCTGATTGCATTCAGCGGGAGCTCACGAGAATTAATGAGCAATAGCTAATGCGATAGAAACCCTTACTTTTCCCATAACGTCTACCACAGGAGTTACTTACCGTCATGTTTTTCACGGAATATGTCGAGTAGTAATCCGACACACATTTCGTACTTTCCTCGAATCCCGACCAAGCCTCTGACTGCCACCACATTTCTAGGTTACCATCCAAATTATATTTTGCTCCTGAAAAAGCATTTTCCCCTTATTAAATTAATATAGCAACTTTCGTTTTAGCCATCACATTTCTAGGTTTCCATCCAAAATTCATTTTGCTCCTGAGACGTGGTTTCCCCATTAGGCTCTACAGCGTTATAAAATCAAGATTGTCTGCATAAAGTTTTTTTTCAATGTTAAATTAATTCTATTCCCACCATTGAATACCTTTTGTTTGTCAATTATTTACAAAACACGAAGACAAAAAGAGTCAATACATTCAAGTTGCTAAAATTGGTAAAAATGTATACACACACTGGACAAAAGAAGTGTCACCCCCTAACTCAGAGTAATAAAAGTAGGCAGATCTTGGGTACTTATAATGCCTGGTCTACTTATAATGTGACTAATGAGTATAAAACCGCTATACCATGGAATTGTATTGTTGGTCTTGTACATGTACAGCAAATGTTATTCCTGTCTTCCTCCAATATGGCAAGATATAGGCAATTATCTAACGGTTATAGGTGCAAGTTATTAACCTGAAGAGGCGGAATATAAGCAATGTCAGAATATCGATACAATTGAATTGTTCAGTCAGAACCGTGCAGAGGGTCTGGTCTCGGTATAGAAACACTGGATCAAGAGACAAATTGCCTCTGATGGGTCGTCCAAGAAAAAATACTGGCCGTGAAGACCGACGACTGATTTTGATGTCCAGGTTGTCAAAGTTCGACACTGCTTGTCAGTTGACAACACAGTGGAACAATTTCACACATAAGAATGTGTCTGTGAAAATTGCTAGGCGTCGGTTACATGCTCAGAGAGTGTACAGCAGGGTAGCAAGACTGAAACCTCTTATATCGTTACAAAACAGGCAACGTAGAGTAAACTAGGGTCAACAGGATCTGGAACTGGACAGTTCATGACAATTGGTCCTATATATTTTTTCTGATGAGTGTCGCTTTGGTCTGACCTCTGATGACAGACGGGTACTATGCTGGCAAACTGCTGGTAAAGCATTTGAACCACATGCACTGAATTTTCGAACCCGGAGCAGCATATTCATCATGGTGTGGGGCTGCATCAGCATCCATGGCTTGGGCGAATTGATAGTGGTTAATGGAAACATGAATCACTAGAAATATATCGATGTTTTGGAGTCAGGCTTGCTACCATCTATTACTAACATGTTTGGTGAAAGGAATTATCCATCTGTTCACCAGGATGACAATGCTCCTTGTCACAGGCCCAGAGCAGTTGATGATTGGTTTGACCAACAGGACATTCGCAGGGTGATGTGGCCTGCCCAGAGTCCGGATGCAAACATAATAGAAAATGTGTGGAATGATATGTCAAAACTTTTTACAAATGCCCGTCTAACCAGCAGAGAAACTCTGTTATATTCAGTGTTTCATGCTTGGGCCAGCATTAGCCCTGAACGCATCAGACAATTATATGAAACCTTGCTTCGTAGACTGGCACCTATTATTAGGTCACGTGGCTATGCCACTAAGTACTAATTTTGGACTTGAAACTGCATATTTTGGTAGAATGTATATTTTGTTCTCATTTTGTGATTTTTTGTGAAATTTGATGTTAATAAAATGATACCAGGAGCATATCATTCCGCAGTCATTTATCTCCCCCATAGTATTGGCTCAGTAGGGGTGACACTTCTTTTGTCCAGTGTGTGTAACTCTAAAATAGGCCTAATAACGGCAATTTTCACTTACACACAAAATTTTCTTAACTTTGTGGTGTTCTTGGACTTTAACTTGCCCACAGAATATAAAAATTCGCTAGTTTTATTTAGCGAAAAATCTGCGTCCAAAGGAAAATTTTGTTATCTTATGATTCTTATCAGCTGAAACCAAACACACACGGTGAGCAGCACGCTGAGCAATTGGCCATCAGCAGCCTCTATAGCTCAGTGGTTAGAGCACTGGTCTTGTAAACCAGGGGTCGTGAGTTCGATCCTCACTAGGGGCTTAACTGCATCTATTTTGCATTCATTCCAGATTTCAAAAATCTTTTTAAAATCTAAATTGTGCCTAAGTAGCCTAGTGTATAGTCTTTCCATGCGCCCATTGCACACTAAGAAATTAGATGTTGCGATGTTAAATTCCAATGGAAGGTAGCAAAAAGAATCACTCCGCTAAATTTACTGAATTAAACGAAACAGAACAATTTTAATGTGAACAATAGAAGCTCGGCGCACACCGACGACAACGCGCTGAGCTAGAGATTTTCAGACGCCTCTATAGCTCAGTGGTTAGAGCACTGGTCTTGTAAACCAGGGGTCGTGAGTTCGATCCTCACTAGGGGCTTCTGCGACTCATAAATCTTTTCTTTATTCAGTTTTTGATTCATATTACAATTTCGTCTAATTTTAAGATCTATTAATTATTTATCTATATTTTATTCATAATTAATAACATGCATTTTATTCTATTTTTGGGTTGAATCTTTACCCATCTCTAGCGCACTGCACTCCACCTACCACAGTCATTAACTCGTCATTAACTCGTTTTATCAAGAATACACGTACAAAGTTTTCGCACTACATTCCATAACCAGGACCTAGCCGCCCTTGCTTAAGGGTTTAGTTTAGCAGTAAAAACTTTGCCCTTACCACTGTCGTCGAATCCATGCGTCAGTTCGTGGCCCACCACTGCTCCTATCATACCGTAATTCATAAACCTAAATTGCAAGTATATGGTAATAATTTATTCATTTATTTATTTATTTATTTATTTATTTACAGTCTTTAATCCATTCAAACTGTGTAAAACTCAAAATTTCACATTCTGAGAAATAGGTGTGAATCAGGAGAATATTTTCATAATACGATTTCTAAAATGACTGAAAAATTTTAATCCCTTTGAAAAAATTTAAGTATGAATCTTATTAAAATGAAAGTTCCTCTTTTTTCTGTTTATTTATTTATTCATTCACTTAAAAATCTATTTACCTTGGCTGGTTTTTATCGAAGAACGGCCATTGCATGATCCCAGCAGGAAATACTGAAAAAAGGTGGAATTATAGCTTTAATAAAATGTGTCTTTACGTTTATTGTATAGGGTTATCCATTGGATAGCGCTACCCTGTCCTGTATAAAACCGGATAGCACTATAATGTGTAATGTAAATAATACTTTATCAAACCATGAAATACATTTGTACGGCTCAAGGCCTATTGATTGTTATGGCAGATTAATACATGTACAGCCATACTGGCCCTCTCTGTGAGAAAGTAGAAAGTTTCCATTTGATCCCCTACATCAACGTAGCTTCTCTGGCTCCGTGGTAACTTCGCCGCCTTTGACAAAGATAGACACTTATATACGGGTTCGAATCCTGAACATTCATTGAGACTTTTTTGCTATGAATAATTTCTAAAATTTGCGTTTGATTACCATAAGAGGAAACCCCTAGGAATGGAGGACGGCGGGTCGGTCACGGAGCAGTCGGTAGCGTGGAGGGTTGCAAAAAATATACCAAGCCATCAGCAAGCCATGGTAACGACAAGTCACGAGTTCAAATCCCACATGACGCATGTCAGTTCACCACAACAACAAGCTGGCCCCGCAATCGACAACGAATGCAGGCTCTCGTTGGTGCGAACAAATTACCTTTTGCATAATTTCGATTTCTAAAAAAAGCACCGATGGTCCCCTCTTGAAATTAGAATTTTGACTCGCTGAATCATATAGTTCTAAACCGTACCAAGCGGCACCGTTCGCCCTCTAAAATACCAAATTTTCCGTCCCCGGACTCCACGCTAAGGAGGAGGGGGGGGGGAGGGTCCGCGGTCCGCGGTCCGCGAAACCCCCCACCCCCCACCCCTTTAGAAAAATCCTGTATCCGCCCCTGTAAAGTTAGTACGATAGTTTCTGGGAATGGTCCACCCATTTGTTTCAAACAATACAATTGAATAATCAAGAAACGATTTGGTTGACCGGTGAAGTGTTTTAAACCAAAACCAGTCTTGGTCTATCTCTGAACGCCACAGATCTACTGGTGCTGGCATTGGTACTGGCACTTACCCATTTGGTTTGACGTGGACGAGTAATACGCGTTCACCACCTGTGGATTCATGTACCACCTGGAATGAACAATGTTCAGAGGAGGATTTGATGAAACATTTACATGTACTAGTGCCTTCTTAGGCGGTCTTTAAAAAGGGATTCTAAACGAACAAAATTGTTCGTTAGCTTGGTATTTGAATATAAATCATAATTACTTGGCACAAACTGGTAAATGCGTTTTTTTTGTAAGAAACAAAACTAGCTTGGTTGCAACTTCGGAGACAAAGACTTTTCAAGATGGCCGCTAATTTGTAAGGGAAAATAAAAAAAAAGAAAACAGCCATTTAAAAAGTCACAATACCAAAAACACTGAATACCTGTTTTTATCCACTGGCTTCTTGAGTCTCTCTGCCGATTCTTTGTAATCATTGGGTATTCTAGCTAATACGTTTTGTAAGTAACAATCCGCACAGCTAATGTTCACCTGAATATTGGAAAGAAAATGATATTACAATTTTCGAAAAAAAAAAATAATAATTAATAATGAAATGAAAGAAACAAAATGAAGTGGAAAACAAAATGAAGCCACTAAAGGTGGGTAATGTCTACATATTGTGTTTATCATGACGTTGTAACGGTGTCTTTCGTAACAAAAAGTAATAACTGGTTTATTAAAGATAACAAAATGATGCATTTAAACAGTGATAAAGGTATTGCTAACGAACAGAGGTTTCAATGACAAGAAAATAAATAAATAAATAAATAAATAAATAAATAAATAAATAAATAAATAAAATAAGAAAGAAAGAAAGAAAGAAAGAAAACCACTGGTGTTCACTGAAACTTAAGAACTCGATCCAGAATCTGTGATTTCAGTGAGTCTTCTGTCGATAACGTCCACTCTATGTGGGCGCGATGAAACTTACCCCTTTGTACTTGTCGTCAAGGGCAGTGGTGTTGATGGCCATGGGTGGGTATCCGATCTTATACTTCATTGAATAAGCCTGGTAAAGAAACGAACACGGTGGTTACTGAATAAAGAATGTACTGTTAATATGAAAAATAACATGTATAAAAGAAATATACCTATAAACAAAGGCGACGAACGCAAACTGTCAAAACTTAATTGTTTG
This sequence comes from Lingula anatina, assembly GCF_001039355.2. The sequence continues at coordinate 131,873 of NW_019775928.1, read as the reverse complement.
CAGTATCTATTCAAAGCAATTGCAATTTCTGAGAGAAGAAAACCATTGAAAAATACTACCTTTTCTTTCGCCGCTTCCTTCGTTTGCTCATCCATCCAGTAGATGGAGTCCAACCGTCCAACAAATACGTCTTTCACCCTAGCTATTAAATCTTCCGCCTAAGAAAGAATGAGAAAATGATTTTCGCCAATTTTGTTCCGTTGTAGTGTAGTACCTAAATATATAGTGACAGATCTTATGGCAGTCCACCACGTCAAAGAGCATGGTCACATCATACACACATATGATACCTGTATAAATGACAAATGCCCCGGCTATTTGAGACCTCGTTTAAGGTCGAAACAGACAAAGTGCTTGTCTAAAAGTTTGCAAAAAAATTTAGGCTACCTTTCATTTGTTAAGCAGACATCCCTGGAAACTAACCTCGGTCTTGCTCTCCGGGGAGAAATATTCTTCGACAAAGAGGCCACCCAGAGCTAAGCCGAACTGTGAATTTACGGCTGACTGGCAGGTTTTCCAACGGTCCTGAGTTTTTGTGGTACCTTCATGGAAATTATATAATTACATCCGATTCCAAGCTGTATCTTTGTATTTAATACAGCCGATTCCAAACGTTCTTACTTTTTTTAAGCGAATGCTTATTTTCTAATATTAATGTCAGTACAAGTATATGAATTCAAGTAACAGCATTAAAAGCAAATTAGAAAAAGGATGCGTTTGTTTAAATACAGAACTGCCGATGTATTTTCAAAATTATTGGAGGCATAAATATTAAATCGTCATTCTCTTTCTGTCTATGTGTGTGTTTGTGTGGGGGTGGGGGAGGGGGAGGGGGAAGGGCTCTGGAAACGCCTATTAAAACAACCAACACTCACCTCTCCTAGCTTTCTGATAATCTTCCATCGCTCCACGGAAGTCAGATGAAAGGAGATGTAAATAGCCGCGCATGACGACCCAAACTAGGTAACTGTTTAGTACTCTGGAATGATAAAACACCGCCAATGAACAGTCATATTAATTTTAATTAGTATCTTAGCTTGAAGGTATAATATCCGTTGTCAAATCGAATTTTCCTTGAAAGAAAAGTGAGGCGCTTTGTTTATCAAAAAAAAAAAAAAAAAAAAAAAAAAAAAACGGTACTCTATTGAGACATTGATGCTTACTTTGGTTCCGTATTATCTATTAATTCCGATAAATTTCCAAAATATCTTCTGTTGGTTATAATAACTTCTGTAGCGTTCGTGATGTCATCATAGTTGTGCGCAAAGAAAGACACCCAATCTACCTAGAAACATAAAACATTAAAGAATGAAAAAAAAAATGAATAATAAGTGACTATAATTCAAAATCCTACATATTTTAGACTTTTGCTGTAACATATGTAAATATAGAATAACAGTTAAATCTACTGTATAATTTATCACTTGTTATCATTAATTTATAAACTTGAGAATGATTTAATTATGATTATTTCAACCTAAAGACTCCCAGTTTAAGCCTTATTAAACATAGTGGACCTAAATGTAAGGCATTTTTATTGTGTGGTGGTGTATAGAAGTGTATAAAAACTTAAAATAAATTATTTATCTTTATTCATTTTTATTCTTTGGAACAAATATTTCTTATTCAAGTTGAAAATTATTCACATTTAATAAAACGAGATAAAATCGGAATATTTACATATGGAGATAATTCTTTAAGCTCGCCCAGGGTCAGTTTGTTATACAGCAAGTCGGGGTCGATTCTTTCTGGAGCGTCTGTGGCAATGGTGATCTGGAAGAACATAATATGTGATAACTGAATCGCTTGTCGCATTCGGCCGACCTCGGATGATTCCGCGCTTCACCGGCAGGATGCGTAGATGAACGAAAACAGCCGAGTTGTTCCGTACTTGTTTGGAAGCTCATCCATTGCGTTATGCGTATTGCCCTATTGCACACCGACTACGAATTCCACGCACCGCCAGGAATTGATAAATTTTAAAAATCGTCAGTAATCGTGGAATTTTGCAGGTGGAAACCTTGAACCTGCAGGATTCAGTTACAAATTTATTAAGATAGACTTAAGAATATTCGTTGGATTCTGCTCGAACAGCACAAACAGTTAAGGCTTGCAAGAATGATTAATACGAGTATTAGGATTCACCAAGTATACTTACATTTGCTAAACTTTTTTCGAACGTTATAATATCTTGAACGAACTGTTCTGTCGCGTTTTCGTCTGCACCCATGAGAGCTGCTATTCTCACCATGAATTCTTTGTAGGCTATATAGAAGGTGCTTGTGGTTTCGTTTTCAAAGTAATAGCTTCTGTCCGTTGTTAAGCCGCCTTGGTCAATCTACAGAAAATAATGAAATGATTACAGACATACAGTACCATCTTTTTGTAGCAAGAAAAAACTTTAGTCTTGGAATTTTCGCATAATTTCCCCTTATCACCGAGGTTTTCGCTATCAAAACTGTTGAAAAAAAAAACGATCTTTATAATTTCATTAAAAACGCTCAATAAGCGATATCAATATTTTTTTTCTGATTTATGAGAAAGAGAGAGAGAGAAAGAGACAGAGAGAGGGTCACCTGAATAATATTACGAGTAGAATTTCTGTCGTCTGCGGTGATGTAGAATCGGAAGAGAACGCTCCTGTCAAATGTGTATTGCGCTGTTATCAAAGCTGTGGAAAAATCCCACAAGGTGGCGTTCCAATCACCTGAAAAAAGCACATGACACATATGACTAACAGAAATGTTGAATCATAATACGCTCAGAACATATAAGCCAATGCATGTGCAAAACTGTATAGTTACGTAACTGATGCATTATTCCGCTGCCAAATCAACAATTTCTCTATTAAAATATTTAGATATTTGTGATTTCCGAAATTGCCGGTAGATGACACCATGAGTTCGCGAGTATTAAAAATTCATAAATCATAATCATTAGAAACCGAATGCCTTAGACTCTGAAACACAAGGTGTGTTTTAGAATAGGACACAATTTATAAGCAGAAAAAGAACATACTGATCAGCCAGAGAGAGAGAGAGAGAGAGAGAGAGAGAGAGAGAGAGGGCGTCTCAAAGATTTATTTTTGTATTTAGTGGACAAAAATAACCTAAGGACGTCATCTAAACGCGAAAACATGCGCTGCGCTCTGCGTGAAATGAAGAGCATTCTGTCGTGCGTAATCAATAGGCATAGAAAGACAGTGAGGCTTATTGAGTACATCTCGGTGGGGGTGAGAAATATATATATCTTTAGTTTTTTAATTGAAAGATGCATCTTTTTTATATTGCTTGTAATTGCCTTCAGATTTTGTTCATTAGCATTCTCTTTTTTTCTTTTTTTTTTAGTTTTCGTCATCTTTTTTTACGATATGTTGTTTCAAAATGTGCTTCCATAGCTAATAATACGATACGATGTGTAACACCCCTGAAAATGAAAATATTCTATGTTCCAATTCAAATATTTTCCGAATAGATTCTAAAGGACGAAGTAGATAAAGATACATTGGCCTATTCCAATAATCAAATACAGACAAGACGTATAATCACCCTACTCAAACAAAAAGCTCGAGATACCCACAGCACCTGCGGGAAGAAAACAATCAGACAATCGTAAGAATTAAGTAACCTTTGTAGCAACTAGCACCCAGTATTTTGGGTCTTAGGTAGCAACAAACGAGACATTGTGAAGAGAGGGGCGTCCGCGGTAAGATCAGAGGCACAGTGGTATCAGTTTGTCAATTCTGGGGTCGCCGAAGACAGGCTCTCGGGGGCGATCTTCCCATAACTTCTGTGATAAGACACTGCGATAGCCTGATAGCAAACCTATGGAGTAACGTGGTCTCTTTTGCATTGGCTAAACGCACACTTGAACTATAATAGATACATATCATTTTTATTTGCATTATGGATAAACGAACCTAGTTATCTATATTGATTAAAATTTCAATTTGAGGTTATATTAAGTCCTTTGGAAGTCCACATGAAATATCCCATATGGAGGTATATTTCTAATATAGAAGTCAAGAACAATATCAATCAACTAAACATTAATGTGAACAGCTAAGAAAACAAAATATCAAATTTAAAAAAGTAATCTGGCGTTGGCAGTTTTAAGATTTGGAAGGTACAGTTCGTGTTTTCTTCCTTTTATGTAATCTAATACTTTCCTTCTCTCTGTTCAATTAGTCAGTAATAATATCCGAATTGCTTATTACACTTTTTAAATAATTCCCTGCTTTTTGTTACAGTTTTACTGGAAATAAAATTGTTACAAAATTGTACATGTTAGATTTAAATAAACGAGTTCAAGAAGGCAGTGAGAGTAGACAGTATCTTCAAATTCAATAAGTTATTTGAAAATTATTAGATGATCAGTTAAGATTGATATATATAATGATAATTCATCATTATTTACTGGCCTCACAAAGGTAAGACGACGTTGTTTTCATCGCGAGGATTTCGGCCCTCAATTTTGACCAAGTTACTTTAAATTTAGCAAACTTAATTTCAGAAAAGTTTTATTTAAGTGGAGTTCTTATACATTTCAACCAGTGCCAAAACAAAACACTTTTTACAGCAAGACCAATTCTCCGAACCGCTTTTAATAGAATTTTTGAATGGGAGGTTAGAAGTAAGAAGGTGCACACTTAAGCGACTATTTTTGGAAGGGGGTTATTTTCATAGTGTCTTGTTTCCTTTTAGCTTGTCGTTCGGATGGCACAAACAACTACTTATACTATAACTTTAAAACGGTGAGAACAAGCAAGTTACTTAACCAAAGAAGACGCAGAAATAGCCGATGGAAAACACAGAAAAAGACACCCAATTTATAACCATTTGCGTCAGAGGTCTGTTTTTTATTTTTGTTTTGTCAAATTTGTTTGTCCTGCACACAATTATGCTTGGCCGGCAATTTTTCATAAATAGAATAAATAGAAATAGAACATGTTAGAATTCGGAGAAAAAGAACATGTTAGAGGCAGTGTGTGCATGTTTGCGCGGTGTTTTGTGAAGTGGAGGGCTAAGGCAAACAACTGACACATGCTTACATTTCAAATAAAATTAAGTGCCGGTTAAGATTATTGTTAAAAATTCTAATGCAAAGAGAATAATTCTTAAACAAAAACACTTGTTGGTCGTTTATTCTGTTTGGCTTACTCAAACACAGAATTGCTGTAAAGTATTTATTTATTTATTTATTTATTTATTTATTTATTTATTTATTTATTTATTTATTTATTCACTTGGACAACGAAGTTTTCACACCTCCAGAAATATGTTACAAAAGAAATGGCTACAAAATTTAATGTTCATGAACACTGATTCATGGATTGGATGTTGACTATTATATATTATTGTCATAGTCTCAAAGGTGAAACGGGTGACAGTGGGTAAAAACCCCGTTGTAATAAATAAATAAATTCATATTCGTATCTTGAGTATCTACATAAAAATATAAATGGGTTATTTAAAAAAGATGGATGGCAACACATGTAATAATTTATTTAACTCAAAAACATATCATAGTCATTCATTATTCAAAGCTTGTGCGATTTTATCTTCTTTGTTATCAAACGCAGCCATTGTTAAGAAGGACTTTGGTCTCTACAACCTTTTTCTTTTCTGTCTTGTTTGTTTAGGTCTCTAAAATGGTTCGAATTGTGTTGTTGTGATGTATTTTTGTGGGGAAATAGAATTGAGCCTGGAAGTAGTACAATGCTCTTTGTATATGTCGCTCCCCCTACTCTTTCTCTCTCTCTCTCTCTCTCTCTCTCACACACACACACACACACACACACACACACACACACACACACTACCGGCTCCTTCTCATAGAGCTGTTTTTTCTTTCTACACGTAGATCACGTACGCTGACTTGCTGAAACAACGGTTTTATGGCGATACGAGAGTAACTACTGTGTAAAATAAACATTAAATGCGTCCTCAGGCACTTACAGTTAACTATGTGTGGAGAGACCAGGGCGTAAACATATGACAATTACTTTAACTTTTCAAACATTGTAAATTCTTAAAATTCACTTTTCAAGATTTATCATTTTCTGACACTCACATAAATGTGCTTTCTGTCATACAGTTATTTATTTCACTTTTCAAATCTTTTGAGTTAATATCGTTGACAAAATATTATATTTGGGGGTAAATTATTTATTAATGTTGTTCGAATGCTTGGAGTATTGACCGTGTCGTCGTTTTTTAAAAATGGTTTTGTGGTTTTAATTCGAAACTCGTTACATTAAACAACCGCACATTATTTACATACCACATGAGTTCATGATTTGTGCCTCTGGATTAAGTATTTTTTTTTTAAGTTTTGCTTTTTATCTATTGCATCATTGTGTACGCACGTGCCTGTGTGTGTGTGTGTGTGTGTGTGTGTGTGAGAGAGAGAGAGAGAGAGAGAGAGAGAGAATGAGAGAGAGAGAGAGAGAGAGAATGTGTGTATCCATACGCGCGCGTTTTTGTGTTAAGTGTATGTCTAGCCTTTTTCAAATAGTTTAAAGGGACACTTTTGAATTTAAGGTGCCCAGTGCTCCTAGTATCAACACATACACAAACAAAAAAAAAAAAAGCTCTTTGCAGTCAAGTTTCTATATCCTGACGTTAGCACTGGAACGGACCGTGTTGAGAACGCGTATGGTTGGTTCACGTTGGTCACGTCCACATTTTAATATATTCATGACGTCAGCTTCACTACACGCTAAAATACACAATAATTCGACTGAAAAATATGTTAAATCATGGGCTAATGGGTCAAGCATGATTGTAAAGTTTTCAAGCTTCATCGTTCCCTACACGGTTTTCAGCGTCTTTAGGTCGCAGGTTTACAAACTTATCATAAAACTGAACCAAACTATCTTAGCCATTTACAGCCTTTTTATAACGGAGAGAACCACATAAAAGTACCCTAATACACCACGGTTATGATAGGTAGCCTACGTTAAGGTAGGAGCTCTGTAAATGGCGCGTTCACAACGGGGTTTGTGATCTCGATCTTTGTGACGCAGACTCCAGATGAATAAACTTCATAGTAATCATGTGGATGTCTTTATCATTATTAGTATTTAGTCAATTTTTTTTTTTTTTTTGTGTGTGTGGTGGGGGGT
>NW_019775928.1:108321-124449 GCF_001039355.2 Lingula anatina | reverse complement strand
GGGGGGCAATGTCGGATTGATTGCAATAAATACTACCCCAGTCTAGTCCGCAACAGTAAAGAACAAAGAAATTGAACAATTAAGCTTTCTCAGTAATGTTTTAAAGGGGTTTTGCTGAGAAAACTTAATTGTTTAAAAGGGGCTTATGAACTTTTGGATCCAAAATTATGTGTAACCTTCCTGGAATAAAGATTCATGTATTATCAGTGACATCAATAGACACACCCCAAGATGGTGGCTGCAGCCATATTTTATGTCAGATGGCGGGTGACACAGGGTCCAAATGTAATACATTGTACTCACGCAGTAGAAGACAACGGTTTCTCGTGGTATTATGGTTGGCCGCATTATTTCCAAAGACATGGAAAAATCAGATGCTGCCTCCTTAAATGGTACAAATCTGGACGCTTTTGACGCGTTCGACTCGACGTAAATTGCCGATCAAACGCAAAACCCATTCTTCTTGCTGCCAATTGCGACCCCATTACGGGAACAAGGGGCAAGTGCCGGAGAATTATGTTCAATTAAAGTAGCCCATAATTCTTGGTGAACGCGTTAAGTTCAGGGCAACCTACTTTGAATCATGACCTGAGCTTCAGAATCTTACACCTCACTTTGTATGTCACGTCGCTATACCCTTAAGTCATGCCTTTTGTTAAAAGTTCATGACAACGAACGCACATCATGGATTTCAGTGTTTAACATTCCTTCTATCTTTTACAGTCCTTCGTCATAGTTTTTGGTGAACGTGTCGCATTTCAGGTAAATTAAAGCATGGGTTACACCCCGGGTTTCGTAGAGCCTCGACCTTCTTGTCGGCATACCCCTTTGTCATAATACTTGTTAAAAGTTCAGTTCAACTAAATTACACAATGGGTCTCAGCCTGTGTTTCAAAGTTTTAAAAATGGATAGTGTCCTTCATGTTGGAACGCTCTCGTCTCGTTTGAAGACTGGTGAAATTTTCTATTTTGAAACTGTATTGTGTAATATATAAAGCATATGGCATCACAAAAACAAATCCGTCACAAAATACACGCTCACGCACTTGCTTTATAAGAAAATATGCCATGCACAGAGCGATTTGAATTCTACATACGCTGAGTAGTTACGTGAGAAAATATATATTTGAACTACAGCGGCAAAGTTTCTTATCTGTTTCTGTCAAATATTTCATGGAAGAAATCATATGCCCCAAAGTTTTTTTTCCTTATAAATATCTATTTGAGTTGGGCTGGGGAGAAATCAGAAAAATCCCGTCCCAGTCATATTGTTCTCTGCTCACTTCATCACACTAATGATAAGGGAACGTTCAGATAAACCCATGCTACTAGCTGGATCGATTCAACTCACGGGAGATTCTCCCCGAATGCAATCATTGTAATTAGCTTAAATGTCTGACACGCCTCCTTCAGCTGCTAGCGGGTAATAAAGCCGAACGCGCACCAAAGTTAACTACCCCTAGCCACCAAGGAGGCGTGTCAGACAATTAAGCTGATTACATTGAATGCAATTAAGCGAGAATTCCCAGCGGAGTTGGATCGATCCAGCTGGTGCTATGTTTGAATCTGAAAACGGTCTAAGCTGCAGAATGTGGCCCCTACGCGTATAGAGTCAAATCACAGAAAAAAGGGACGGTGGAATAGCTATATAGGCTTTTCATTGTCTCTGGTATAAAGATAACATTAAAAAATAATAAATCGGTCTTTAGGAGACTAAACGTGTTTTACTTGGGAGGTTTGACGTTTCCATCTTTGAGGTAATTTTGTTTGTTTTAAAACGGCTAACTAATTTTATCAAGAATAAGAGAGAGCTATACCTTGGGTCAAAGACAACTCGCATGTAGCGAAGGAACTGCTGGGTTTATTGTTATTTTAATATTAAAATATTCTTACTACGAACGGCCTTAAGGCTGAGATGGGATGTAGAGAGTGTTACAATGAGGCTATGGAATGCAGGTTAACCTCCTTCACTTGATATATAATGGTCAAAACAAATAGTGCGCCTCATCTTTGCCCTATCCTCTGATATTTCAGGGGCTTCTAAAATAGTACATAAAATTGAAGACTGTCATACAATTATTTTGTAACAGACTACTAGTGGACCCTACGGTCAGAGAGTACACTGGGTCTAGGTAACCATTTCAACTTCCGTGTCCATACATGTACAATTATATCGACATTGGGATAAGGAAATCTAAAGTATACATAAGCTAACTACTTAGGACGAAAAATAATACATCGGTTGGGACAAAATTGGCAAAATGGTTTGCCTGTTATTTTGTCAAATTATTTATAGAGTAAATTGAGTTTTGACTGTGTTTTGGTCATTATTTATTACTTAAGGTAACCTGAAAAAAGGGAGAGGGGAATTTAAAGCACTAGCGATGCGAATAACCAAAACCATACCCACAGGAAATATAACTCACCTAAAGGCGCCCATCCACCAAGGTTTTCTATCATTTTCTCAGCGGGTTCTTTTCCAAGTTTATCTATCGCCTCCGTGTCCATACAACTCTGATAAAACTGCTTAAATTTTCTCTCCGATGATAACTCGCCGTCTCTCATAATCGGCGTTTCTAGCATGGTTTTAAGGGTACTTTTGATGGTCTCTCCCATGGTGCTGTCTATCCCCCAGTAGCGTTGGTCCGCCGGAATTGGGTTCTTTTTCAGCCATCCCCCGCAGGAGAACTGCCAAAAATCTTGACAGGGATCGACGCTGGGATCTAGTCCAGAGACGAGGACATTGGCCGCCCTTATACATTCCGGGGTTAGACACGTTTGGGAAAGCGTGTCCGGGGATGGAGTAGTCCCCACCCTTGCGTCTGTATTCCCTCCTTCGTTGATCCTCTCGTTCACTGCGCCTCCAATGCGAGCAATTCCTGCAACTTCTAGAGATAGTATAACAATGAGTCCCAGAATCACCACTCCAGCCAAACATAACGCAAAAATGAAGTGTTTTCGTTGTCTCCGCCACTTTCTAGGATTTGCATTATATTCTTCTATCACCAACTCCGCCTTGCTACCAAACGCCATTGCGTATGTAGGACTAAGTTGTTCTACCGTGGTAAGGTACGTATGTATTCACGTGGGGCCAGTCTTGCTTCTTGGCTTTTATCATTATATGGCCACATTCACACGCCATCCGTTCGGATCAGTCCTCACTCAACTTAAAGGGTTACCTTTGTTTAATAAAGCTATGATAGAACGCACCCAGTTTTGTTCCAAGTTACGTTGGCAGACGTTTGTACAATTAAGCGTGTGTCCACACAGCAAAAATCCATCGGTTAATTTTTCTGGTTTTGCGCAACTACGTGTAATCCTACGTGGCGACGTAACGTCATTCTGATCGTTGTTCTACCGGCCTAGCTCAGCGAAATGTGAGCGTTACCAAAACAATCCGTACCTGTATTTTGGGTTGAGATATTTCTGTTGCAAATAAACCCCTTCCCAGTACAAGCACACCTAAAATAGAAAGTCACTTTGACATGTGCTGTGCAGCCCCCACCCAAAATAGCCGTCTTCTGCGTTGCACCTGAAACGCTGCAATTTGGTTCAACGCTACAATTTGCGTGTGCCGGGCTTAATTGCCATCCAGATTTCTATCCTTTCTCACTTACACAGTCTCTTGGACGGTATAAGTAGCCTGGTGTATACGCGCCTTTTTATTTGTCGTTCAAAGTTGCCGACTTAAGCGTTATCGCCCTGCGTTTGTATGACGCCGAGCCCCCGCATGCCCCCCGTGAAGTATTTACGTCACTTTGCCCCATTATCATACCACTTCAAAAGAAACGCCGCCGTCTCCCGTGTGGCGATCTACGTGGATACTTTAAGTTAAAGGTGAACAACGCGCGTTAGCTCGTTATACTAGTATTTGGGAAGCTTAAGAAGGAAAAATTCCTGGAAATTGCAGCAGTTTTCTCTTTATCAAGATCAAGGGCGCACCTATCGCAGAGCGTACAGGGAATGATTATTTACTGTTTCAAGCTGCCCTTTTCTGAAAATCGAAGTCATCACTTACAAGTCGGCTTTTATATCGTTAATTTGTGGACGGTTTTGGATATGCTACCTGTGCACCTTAGTGAATATGGGAAAAGTGCTGAAATCGTCACGAAAATGAAAAAAACTTACATAAGTTATATGGTGTACTCTTTTAGGAGTAAAACAGGCTGCTTTGCACATTTACTTGACAGCTTATACGTAACAACTCACAGATTTCAAACGGCTTTACAATACTTATTTCAACTGACAAAAATAAAACCGGCTCTGTAGTAGTTGAGTTGACGTCCTCAGTGGCCTTCAGCTGATAATTATCAGAACATCTCCGACCTTACTGCTGTACCAACTGGAATGTAAGTGTCATAGAAGTGTCAGTAGATGTCCTAAAAATACGCCGCGGAATTCGCCCTCTTTACCTTTACTGGGAAGACGTACTAAGACCACGCTGGGGAATTCGCCCGCTTTACCTTTGAGTCGTGCTTAACATATATATATATATATCCTAGCCGTGACTGTGAAAGACAACATGTATAAATTACCATTTATACCTTGTCCCCGTCTGTTCTAAATGCCCGAGTGGAGAGAAAAAAATACGCAAAGAACACAATCACAAATAGGTGCAGGGATTATTCTCATGCCAAAGATTTACAAAATAAAAGAGTGATAGAAGACAGCGAAAGTGAAATATGGCGGGAGTTTCGGAGTGACGTGATTTAAGTTTTCAATGAACAGTTAAATTCTTATCTCCAACTTTAGGGTATCATAAATACCAACACTCTATATCATTAAATCCTTTCTAATCACATTCTCAAGGATTTCCGAAAGTCCCCGCAATCTTCTTAAGCCAATTTTAATTCATCATTTTATCTGTTTCGAGTGGATTTCATCATTGTGATATTATGCGTGTGTACATGTTATGTAATCTGAGAGACGACAAGGCTTGACAATCCCAACTGTAGAATGCTGTGACGAAAATTAAGAAGTTTCATACTCCGGTGTCGTGTTGGCTGTATGCTCCTCCGAGAGTGAGGTCGTTTCAGTGTTAAAGATATGCATACACGTTAAGACAAATGTTCAATATATCGTAGTTATGTCTTGTAGTAATAAAAATACAATAAAAAAACATTACAACCGTAGTCCGCTTCCCATTGCTTTGTACAGGTGACATTTCCTATATATTTATCCCATTACTCCGACTAACCCTAACCTGTACTAATCATATTGGGACCCTGGACTTCCATTCCTCAGACTACCATTCCTGTCACAACTGCCTCTATTATAAGTATGCCCTTGCTGTTTCACGTACTGATACATGTAAGAAATGTGCTTACACTGTCAACATACATATGAAACACAGTGTACTTTTAACAAAGTAATGATAAGTGTCCATTATATTTTCCTTTCGAACCAAATGCACGAGAGAGAGAGAGAGAGAGAGAGAGAGAGAGAGAGAATCGTCATTCGACCCACGTTAACGAATTATTTGTTGAGCGGAGACGCACGTGCCAGCGCCTAAATATTTCTCTCTACGAGCTAACAAAACATCTCGTGATCTTCTTAATACAGATATCTTTTATTAATGAGACTGCAGTCCGCATACAAGTCCCTCTTTGTAGATCATATATATAATGCCTGTCAAATGTGCAGCATGCTACTTAATTTGTATCACGTCACGTCTTAGCTTCTTAAACCCATATATAATCAGTAAACAAGACACCAAAGATGGTACTCGATTCACACAACTTATGCGCAAAATATGTATATGGCAAAAATCTTAATTGGTATCAAATATTGAATTTATTTTCTTTAAATAATCTTTCTGACTAACATTTGGCTGAATAAAACAGCAATAGTTCACAAAAAATGTGGCCAAATCTTTTTTTTTATTTTGGTGCTGCCATCTATCTAAAAGGTATCCATGACACTGCTGCCACCTATCCATTAATCTGCCTTTTTGGACTTCTTGACACTGCCAGCTATTCCAGCACCAGATTTCCTTTTATTTTTCTTATCACTCAAATCTTTCCCTGCAGGAGTGTCTTTAGCAAGCTTCTTTTGAGATTTGGGAGTTTTGACAGGAGTCATTTCCAGCTTTGGTGATTCAGCAGACTGTTTCATTTTCTTTTGTTGTCCTTTTGCATCTGGACTTTTAACTGTTTCTGTCACAACTGGCGCTGTAACTTTGGGTGATTTGCCCTTTGTCTCGACTTTATCAGCTTTATTTTTTTTACTTTTAGCCTGTGAAGATTTCACTTTTCTATCGGGAACCTCAATATTAGTTACTTTCTTTTCCTTTCTGTCCTTCTTTTTGCCAAGTCCATTCATCTTAGGAGCTGCGCTCTCAACTGATTTCTTATTTGTTACATTTTTGTCAACTTTCTTGGTCCCAGTGGTTTGAGCTTGGTCTTGTCCGCTTTTCTTTTTTACATTCTGTTTATCATTCTTGCCAACTTTACTCGAAGCACCTGTTGGTTTCGTACTCTTAACACTTTCTGATGCTTTCTTTTTCTTTTTTCCAACTGGTACATTTTCAGTTTCACTTTCACTTTCATCCTTCTCCTCTTCATCCTCCTCCTCCTCTTCACCATCATCACTCTCTTCATCCTCCTCCTCGTCTTCATCCTCCTCCTCCTCTTCACCATCTTCACTCTCTTCGTCCTCCTCATTATCATCCTGGTCTACCTCCATCTCTTCCTCATCCTCCTCATTTTCCTCTTCCTCTTCCTCACCCTTTTTATCTTCTGAAATTTCAAAGAACTTTTTAAAAAGTCCATAGAGGATCTGATATCAAATTTACGATTCATATTACGCACACATGTATATAGATGTACATGTATATCTGTGCACATTTGTGTGAATATGATAGTATAAAATCATGCTTAAATTTACAAAAGATGTCAGCACTACAAGACAAGCTCTTACCAAAGACAGGTTTCTTGTTCGAGAACTTCTTTAGCTTGGCCACAAAGAACCCATCCAAGTTATGGGTGTGTGGGTAGAAGCGACGGGTCAATTTCATGGTGGGGTGAAACCGATGTTGTTTGAATCTGCAAAGAACGAAATAAAAACAGAAATAAATATCTATGTTGTTTGGCATTTCAAAAATACTACATTCATGAGCCCTAGTAAAGAAAACCACCCCTTCATTTTTAGATTTATAACCAATTATTGCATATAAGGGAAAATTGCCATTTACAAATATCCAAATAAATTTATCTATTCTGCTTGCACTTACTGTGTAAATCCTTCTCTACCAAAGTCCAGACCAGTGGGGACAAGCTTGACGTTCCTCTTCTTCAGGGCGAAGTCAATCACCCACTCATTCTCTTCCACCTGCAAGGCAACAATGGCTATCAACATTCTGATGAAAATTGATCTGTGTGTAGTAGTGTTACTCATAAAGACAGAGTACATGTGTGTCTCCTTTCGAGTACCTAATAAGCTCTTCCGCCCAGTTCCTATACTCACCAATATGGAGCAGGTAGAGTAGGTTACGTAGCCGCCAGTCTTACTCTTGGCATCGCAGCAGTCAATGGCAGCCAAGATCAGCTGCTTCTGGATGTGCGAACACCGCTGAATGTCCTTCTCATCCTGAAAGGAAAAAAAAAAGATAAATTAAATCTTAAATAAAAACAAACAAATTGAAAGGTTTTAAGTCATTAGGGTATGCTTGCGACACAGGCACTACTGTTTACTGTAATGGAAGTTTTAAATTTGGCAGGACCAAGTGGAAAATGGTACAAGGGGCCCTAGTGCTTGACGTATGTAGCAAATGTATTGAAGGGCCCTAGAACCTCAATAGGTTAATGTTATATAGTGGCCCTCTAGGAGTTTCTGTGGCAGTTTTTATAAAGGGGTCATTGTTGGGGCCAAGGTGGTACATGATATATCAGGCTTATTATATATATTGTTGGGGCCAAGGTGGTACATGATATATCAGGCTTATTATATATATTGTTGGGGCCAAGGTGGTATATGATATATCAGGCTTATTATATATATTGTTAGGGCCAAGGTGGTATATGATATATCAAGCTTATTTCTAGTTATGGCAGTAGAAGTCCTATTACTCATATATATGTCTGTGTCGGCCTATTGTCACTACCATTTCAGACATAGTGCCAAGCCTTACCTTGCTGGCTTTGACAGCTGGGTCCTTCGCGATGACTCCCGTGCCACTACAAGGGGCGTCAAGGAGCACCCTGTCAAAGCCTGTGATGATCTGGAAAAAAAATAGTAAGCTTTGAAATCATCCTGTGAACTTCATGACTTTGTACAATCTCTTTAAAATTCCTACATGAAAATTTCTTTTGAGAAAATATCAGTAAGAAAATGGTATATTTTGACGAGAGAGAGAGAGTTGGTCAGTTTACCTCTGGGAACTTCCTTCCATCATGGGTGCAGACTATGGTATTGGAGATACCCATTCTGTGTATGTTCCCTACGATGGCTTTTGCCCTCTCCGCACTGGGGTCATTGGCAAAAAGCGTGCCTGTGTTTTTCATTAGGGCAGCTAGATAACAGGACAAAAAGAAATGTTATGGCTAAATTCCTGACAAGATAAAATACTGGACTAAAAGTGGTCTGAATTCTGTTTTAGACCATTAGCTGAAAACTGTAGAATAAAAACTGAGATTAATTGTGGCACAGATTCGGTTATAATTGCTTGATCAAAGCAGTTAAGGTGTTGGTACAGATATCAAACATTTTCCATTTATATTGTCAAAGCGTATCAAAATAAAGTGAAGTGAAGCCAGTTATCAAATTAGATTTCCATCAGCATCCGCCATTAAAGCTGGATGAATCAAAACATTCACTTTGACATTAATAAAGGCTGCTTGTTCATACCGTATCTGGGGTAGCGCTAACACTTGCCAATTTAGCCAAATGCTAAAACTGACTTAAATTGGCTAAAGAAAAAGGGCTTGATTTTACATGTTTTACATGTGCCAAATTACAACCATTTTGATAACAAATTGACAAAAACGTGGTGATTTGGCTTAGTGAAAAAAATTGCTAGCGCTACCCCAGCGTATGATACAGTTTTGCTATCTTTCCTAGTTGTTATTATTCACAATAACCTATATATGTAGTCTTCCCTCCAGGTGCTGCAGCCATGTCCAGTACGCGCTCATTAACTTGTGGCGCCAGCGCCATGACGGGCAGAAAACTGGACGCTCCCTGGATCATGTAGTGACCAGCAAGGTACTCTGGGGTTGCTCCTGATGTAAATAAGTTACAAACATGTAAAAAAAATCTATTCAGCACTCAAAACTCAGTATATCTTTTAAAATGACAAGGTTAAACTTTGTACTTATCTTAAAAAAAAAAAAAAATTAAAGGTACATAGGAATAAGCAAGCCAAATACTTCCAAATTCTACAAGAAAGCCCTCCAGATCTTTAAAAAATTGCAGACTTCTTCCAACATATACTGATAATCCCCAAAAGCCTGTGCAAACATACCTACGGGCACCTGTGAGTCGTAGACTACGAGGCCCACCTTAGACCACTTGCCTACAGGGTCCAGATTCATCCCACGATTGATAAGTGCCTGAAAAAAAAAGATATAAAAAAGACTAAAAATAATACTGCAATGCTAGTACCGAAACAAATTACTTATCCATTACATTATGAAGATAGCATTTAAAAGATACAAGATGCAACTAGATGGAAAGAATAGTTGACCAGAGTGACAGAGTATGCTTCTTAAACAAAATTTGCATATATAATTGGCCGTGTCACATCAGCTGCTACAAGAATGCGAATGTTACGTTTTTTTTTACCTGTGCCAGATCCCTCCTCCGTGTCTTCAGTGTATTACATCGTATGGTGACAGGTCTCTGTACTTCATTGGCCTCCAGGAATTCTATTATCTGTGGAAATGAAACAAAATTACATGATGCTTTTTCCATTATCACTTCTGACTAAACATCTAGAATGCACAAACAGCCTTATTAGATTTCGAGAGAATTTTTCTTTTTACACTGCTTACTATTTTAATCATGCAGTACAAAAGGAAAGCACTCACTATCTCTAAATGTTGACAATTAGGATTTGCAAGTGATCAATTATCTGTAGAAATACAGGGCTATCTGAGACACAGATAAAGAATTATATCAACCAAATGATTCAGTTGACTGGTTGAGATCACAACACAATCCAACCTCACATGACTACAAGTGAATGTGTTAGTTGAGACTGCTTGAGAAAACAACACAATTGTACCTCATGTGGAAACAAGTCCAGCAATTTTTCCATAAGGAATGTATTGTAACTGTAATACAGGCACAGATCTCGGATTAACTGTTCCACATACTCCTTCCTTGTCCTGAATAAAATAAAGAAAAATGTGCATGAATACTTCCAACATAAGCTACTATTTACCAAAAAGACCACTTTTTTCATCTTGTAAATGCCCAACTGGCAAAATACAAACAGATTTTTATTTTATTTGGCTATTTAAGGTGGAGCCTATATTTTATAATTATGTCAGAAAATTGTACAAAGAAAGTAGGTATTAGTAAGGGGTCAGCCTTAACTTACCTTCCTTCCTCTCTCCGTGCCTTGAAGTCTCCAAGGACCTGCAGAATGTCCTTCATTCTCTGCTGTACCAGAGCCAGGTCTGGGGGTTGGACAGGTGGGGACAGTTAAGGATCATTTATATATCTATTGGGTAAAATTCATATTGAATTTATTTATAAAATTTTGATATTAAGTTTTTTGAGTGAACTCTGCCCCCAAATCATCTAGACAAAAGGATATCTTCCTTCTCTACTTCCTGTCCACTTGGAAGCGTGAACACGTCCGTTTGGGCGATGTTGGTCTGGAGCTCTTCCTCCGCCATTTTTCTCTCTTTCTCTTGCTTTTTTTTCAGCTTCTTTGCAGCTTTCTCTACAGGTAGCTCCTATAAATTAAGGCAATCATGTTACCATATGTAGCAAATAATTAATCCGACCTCTTTACATTTACCAGAATATTGTGTGTAAGGAGATAGACAAAATATTATTTTTTCTATTTAATTTTCATGAGTGCTATTTTTCAGTGTGGCTTTCCAGAATTACTTTCCATTTTCTCCCCTCCCTATTCTAAATTAGTAAAGTGCATTTCGATGCTGCACCTACTAATGGCACACAAAGAGGCAGTTTAAGAAATTGCTTTTGAACAGACTGAGAAAGGGATCATTAAAATCATGTCAAAAGAGCTATATGAAAAAATATCAACACAGTGGTAAGTAATAATGTATTTCATTGTTTCATTTGTTCATATATTTCTTACTGAACTATACCTCTTCTTCTTCTTCATCATCATCATCATCATCATCACTTTCAGCTTCAGCACCAAAATCATCTGCTGGTATTTCAGCATCACTGTCATCTTCTTCTTCTTCATCCTCTCTACTTTCCTCTTCCTCATCTTCATCACTCCCTGCCTTCTCAGCCTCCATTTCAAACAGGTCGGACTGTTCACAATAAAAAAAAGATTACGTTAACGCTGGTTGGATGAGTTTATGCTTCACAAAGTTAACAAGTAGAGAACCAGTTACAAGGGCCATTCAGAATGAAATCTGTTGATCCAGCTTATGCCCTCACTGATGCCATGGGGACTCTTGCTGAATGCCACCAGATTTACAGGTAAGCACGACTCCTCTTGGTTTCTAACATACGTAAATTATTGTATTGTACTCAACACAGAGATTTTTTTTGAAGTTACTTTTTTATGTTCAACTTGGTGAGTGGCAAGTATATATAATGAATAAATAAATAAATAAATTTATTAAGTCTGTGCTGCAACTTGATTTGGCAAAAAAATCTCTCACATTAAAAGACAAATCCCCAAATCAGCACTCACCCCTTCTAGCTCCTCATCCTCTCTTCCATCCTCATTTTCTTCATCCTCCCCTTCTTCCTCCTCTTCTTCATCTTCATCTTCCTCACTATCCACAGGCAACTTTTTCTTTTTGACTGGCTTCAGCCACTTACTGTTCTCGTCTGTGAATGCCTGGGCCTCATCTGGAATTAAAGTGACATTGCACAGAGTTTAAGAGATGGATCATTAAATATTTGCTGTGTTTAATCAGTTTTCTTACACTTTTAATCAAAGTACATGCTTAATAAGAAGTAAAACCGCTGTTCAAAAGCAAACTTTATTATTATTATTATTATTACTATATATGCAGTGGCAGTTATAACTACAACAATCGATACATAAATCTATAGAGTTTTAAAATCTGGACTAAAGCTTTAAAATACTAAAAATACACTTGCAATAAAAAAATGAGCTCCAACTCACCACTGTCAGCGCTCCCTTCACTCTCCCCATCGCTTCCCTGCAGCTGTTCTCTCTTCTTCTTTAATTCTGTGGCTTTAACAGCTTCCTTTAGTGCCTCCTCTTTCTTAGCCAGTCTCTTCTTCAACCGTTTCTTAGCACGGCTACCCAGAGCTTTCTGCTTGGCTTCACTGACTGAAAGTAATGGTAATGGTAGAAGTAGTTGTAGAAGTGGTAAAAATAGCCACAGTAACATATATTTGGTGTTACACCAACGTTACAACTTCTGCTGTTAGTGTTACTAGTAATGTTTTAAGTGCCGGCAAGTTTACCTTCCTTCCGCAGCTGTCTTGGTAACTCTGGTGGTTTCTGTTTCTTCGCTTTCCGCCCAGGGCCCTTTTTGGGCCTTTCCGTGTCTAAAGCACGCTTTCTACCCATTGGGTAATTTGCTAATCGTGGCTAACAGAGCTTCAACACCGTCACCCAGTTCGTAGCACTTCCATGTGCTAATACCGGAAGCACATGTGAGATACTACCCTGTACGCATGCGCATTCGTGAAATAGGCTAGGTGTGACACATTTTGTCTCACCAACTGCAACGAAATGGAAACGACAAGGGGTGGGCATCTAATGCGAGCATCTCAGGCGCAGATTGAGGCCGTCTTCTGGGTTTTCCCGAAGACGGTTATATTTTCATTCTACATTGACAGGTATCTAATTTTTTTCTGTCGGAAGACGGTCAAAAATGGAGGATAGATCAACAAAAAAATTTGGAAGACTGTCAGGTAATAGGGCCTATATCTGGATCCGCCCCAGCATCTGACATTTGTCTGTCTGTCTGTCTGTCTGTTTCTTTTGTGCCATTTAGGCCCCGTTAAGTTTAAAAAAAACATTATACTGTCTCACACTGTACTAAAATGTATCATCCATTATAGGCCCTACAGTGTGCGTAACAAGAGTACTTATCTACATAAGCAAATTCCCTGAAAGCCTTTATTTCCATTCTATCTCAGCTGCCTTGTGTAGGGCCTACCTGTTGTCATGAGCGAAATTTGTTAAACCTGTATCATTCAACTGAAAGCCACATACCTGTACGAGTAGAGGTCGCATTTTAGTAACAAGATATATCGCTGTTTTTTCTGCGCTTCTAGAAGTCAGATAAAATCATAAATTGGGCTTACTTACGGGGCATCATTTTAAAATTAAGACTGCAGCCATCTTTGAGAATTTCATGACAAGTTTTTTAGTGTTTGAGCAGTAAGAAAAAGAAACTACACACAATGGACAAAAGAAGTGTCACCCCTACTGAACCAGTACTTTGGGGGAGATAAATGACTGTGGAATGATATGCTCCTGGTATCATTTTATTAACATCAAATTTCACAAAAATACCAACAATACGATTCCATGGTACAGCGGTTTTATACTCATTAGTCGCATTATAAGTAGACCAGGCATTATAACTTTGATTACTCTGATTCAGGGGGTGACACTTCTATTGACCAGTGTGTGTACTTATCTATGAGCTGCCTTAGAAAAAATTTAATTTTTTCCTGCTCACCCTATATCTAAATCTACCACAGTTAAATAAAAAAGCTCATCCATTCATTCCTATAAAATTAAATTCTCAATGTGACCCCTTCAGAATGACGAAACCACGACTAGTGAGTTTTAAGTCAACAGGAGGTTGCATATTCAGCGTGTTGGCATAGCAACGTACAGTAACAGTACCTGACATGCATTCATACATGTAAATTACGTCAAGAAGTCATTCAGTGGTTGGTGGGAGGCTAGAAGAATTGATAATTTAGTTGACGAGGGGCGCTTTTCTGTAAACAGGGTCAATAGACTTTTTTAACCTTTGAACCAAAATGTTTAGCTAGCACAGAAGATAATTATTAGGACCGGCAGTTATTTTGTCATTTATTTATTAATTTAATAATTTATTTATTTATTTCAAGGAGTGAATGTTTAAGTCACGGTGTTTTTTTTAAATCATTTTTTGTTTCATAAACCCCAAATGAGGGTCGGGCGTACCCGTTAAACAAACTGTCAATTTTGGCAGCCTTTGCGGTATTATTTTAGGGTCACCTTCAGACATTACCAGGTTAGGAGAAAAATCTAAGGGTAAGTCTTAACAAAACTAAAGATGTTGCCTTAAAATATAAATCGCATTATATTGCTCACACTTTTTCATCTGCGGTTGTTACTGATTTTAAAGTTGGGACGTTTGCACGCAACATTATTTCGCTTTCGTTTTTCATGTCGCATTAAACAGCGGTTAACTAAGAGCTGCAAGGGACTTGTGCATAACATTGCTCAGTATGTAATGTCATCAGTTCACTCCAGCTAAAAAACAAAAAGAAAAGAAAAAAAAAACACTAGTAGGTATTTAACTTGGACATCCCCATAACTGATTGGGGATTGATTTTCCACAGATATTCACAGTTATTGTCTCTATTAAATAGACAGTCATTTTAGTCTGATGTCGGCCAAAATGTCCACAATAATAACTGCGGCTCGGTAGAGGGTACCCATAACTAACTAAAACTCTGGATAGCACGGGACATATCCTGCTTTTTAGAATGGCAAATATGGAGATTTACCGGTAAGAGGAGTGACTGAAATGTTTGGAGTCTAGTCCTTGAGTGAAGGGAGTAAATTTTTTTTACAATCCTGTAGGCGTGTCGTTACCCTCTGTTTATCAAAAAAAAAAAAAGGAAATGTCTCAAAAATGCCCAAGAGGTCACGAAAAATACACAAGTAGAAGACGTCATATCTTACACTTTACTTCGGAGATATTTCTTTTAAATAATATCTTTCTTTTTTCTTTTCATTTTTTTTTGGGGGGGGGGGGGATGTTCATATTTCACAGATTGGCATTTTCAAGGTGTGACTTTTAGCTTCCATCTTGGACATAATTACGTAATTTTGTCCATGCTTCCATGGACATGAGGACCTTTGCTAGTCACTTTTTCTAANGGGGGTAGGGGTGAGAGGGGTTCTTAAGCTAGCCATTTTCTTCACATAGTAATCACACACCTTAAGCAAAAAAAAAAAAAAAAAACTCTGTCATCTTGATTTACATAATTTTTAAAAATCAAATGAATAAAATAACACATGTAGTACAGATACTACACATTGCATTTTATATGTTAAAACATGCCCAATCTCTATACACGTGGTGGTAATTGACAAACTCTCTGTATCTGATACGTGTATGTAAACATCACATCGAATACCTAATTGGAATTGCATGCAATGAAGAGTGAATTGGTATCAATGCAAATAAATATCACATGCTTGGATCTGTTAAGGTTATTTTACATTTATTTTGAAACTGATGTCAGAATTAAATGTTTGAAAGCACAACCAATCAGTTTTAAAATACGCATGTAAGCGAGCGAATTATTCATGTTAGCTTTATTTATTCTGCCTTGTGAAACTGCATTTTATATTTGCTGTTGATATCATTCTGACCTGTTTTAACATTTAACATGTTTGTCTTATTCGTACAAAATGTGTTATTTTTTAAAATGTCTTCCGAGTAAAGTTAATGCAGTTGTACAGTACACCTTTCATCCGAAGCAAGACATACTTTGTGATGCTTTCATATTTCTGAAAACTTGGTTTCGTGATATTGGGTAACGTTTTCTGGTGGTCACACAAACTAAACGCCCTATCTATTTATCCACGAAAACATTGTTTTTTCCGTCGTTGATAAAAAAGAAAAGTTGCCCTTTGTTGTCAAGCGGAACAATAACTTTATGGCGCTCAAGTCGGATAGTTTGGAAATCTTAGATTTTAGAAATAATTTAGTTACTCCGGCTAATTCTGTACATTTTGTACTGTGAACAGCGGGATAA
>NW_019775928.1:30463-107377 GCF_001039355.2 Lingula anatina | reverse complement strand
GTGGTGGTAATTGACAAACTCTCTGTATCTGATACGTGTATGTAAACATCACATCGAATACCTTAGAGCTAATTGGAATTGCATGCAATGAAGAGTGAATTAGTATCAATGCAAACACACATACCACATGTTTGGATCTGTTAAGGTTATTTTACATTTATTTTGAAACTGATGTCAGAATTAAATGTTTGAAAGCACAACCAATCAGTTTTAAAATACGCATGTAAGCGAGCGAATTATTCATGTTAGCTTTATTTATTCTGCCTTGTGAAACTGCATTTTATATTTGCTGTTGATATCATTCTGACCTGTTTTAACATTTAACATGTTTGTCTTATTCGTACAAAATGTGTTATTTTTTAAAATGTCTTCCGAGTAAAGTTAATGCAGTTGTACAGTACACCTTTCATCCGAAGCAAGACATACTTTGTGATGCTTTCATATTTCTGAAAACTTGGTTTCGTGATATTGGGTAACGTTTTCTGGTGGTCACACAAACTAAACGCCCTATCTATTTATCCACGAAAACATTGTTTTTTTCCGTCGTTGATAAAAAAGAAAAGTTGCCCTTTGTTGTCAAGCGGAACAATAACTTTATGGTGCTCAAGTCGGATAGTTTGGAAATCTTAGATTTTAGAAATAATTTAGTTACTCCGGCTAATTCTGTACATTTTGTACTGTGAACAGCGGGATAATTTGCATGGAATAAAATTATATAACGTCATCATTCAGCAAGCCTAGCTATAGCTTAGTATAGGACTCTGTCTGCCTTGAATCCATGATATAGCAGGGACGGATCCAGGAGTATTTAAAGGGGGTCCGAGGAAACTGACCCCCCTCCCCTACACACACACACACACACACACACACACACACACACACTTGGCGTGGAAAAAAATTGGTATTTAAGAGGGCGAACGGTGCCATTTGGTACGGTTTAGAACTATGATTCAGCTATTCAAAATTTTCATTTCATGAGGGGACCAGACCCCCCTGATCCCCCCTCTAAATCCGTCATTGTATACTGCGCTTATCTCTCTGCACTAACGTGACAGTGCAAGTAGATACATTGACCTTTCGCTTCACAAAGGGATTGTGACCGGAACACGAATAACAAACAGGACAGGTAAAAAAAAAACATCTATAGATGTTGCTATTTAAATACTTCACCTCCAGAGCACCCATTGTGCGGTGTCGTCGTGTGTATTAAATGGCAGTAAGTAAACTGCTGTACGGTTTTCTTCTTTAGAACAAGAACTAAAAGTAATCGCCGTGAATATTTGGTGATAGAGTATCACAAGGGGATTGTTATTAAAGATATATAGCGTTTGGTTGTCTTATGTCTGTATCTATATCTTATAAATATGTAATATGTTTTTGTGGAAAAAAAACAACGACAAATGCAAGAAAAGGGAGCGTGCAAGGAATGCATGCACTACTTACCGTTACTTTGGCTTAAGCCAACTGTTGAAGAAAACTAATATAAAATGTTGCTTAATTGTGCATTTTAGAATTTCCATTTCAATAGAGTCATGGTCGAAAAATACTTGTTTAGAAGTTGTTGGCGACTCCATGAAAATACGACATTATTTCCCCCAGTTCTTGATCCTGGGGACAGTCTCTTTAAGCAGGTGACCCAGACGCTACTTTATGCAAGTGGCATACTTTAATCAGGGCGTTACCACCCAGTGTGAACGCGGTTGCGTTTTTTTGTAAGTAGAAAGTTAGGGCAAGCGGGATCAGGCTTACAGAAAAAAACTAAAAGGTAAGATAATGAAATGTTCTTCAGATCCATTAAAATCTTCACATGAATTACAGGTATAGGTACCATGTTCCAATAGTATATTTCTCTCCCTGAAACGCGATTTTCAGCGTACGAAATAATGCCATTTTTAAAACGGACAATTCAGAAAGTCGACCTTAATCCTGTAAAGCACATGAGGCAGCAAACAATACATGTCCTGCCACATTTGACGTAGTATCATAATCTTAACCCCGTGTTACACTGGGCTTGCGAAGAAGGAATATTTACCGCCGCCTTCTTATTTTGGTCGTAAGCGCTTGGCAACTACATCGTGATGTGAAGTCGACGGCATTTTAACTCTCCGTTCTCTATGTGCTCCAAAGCTTATCTCCACAGCTCTCTCAAACGCTCTCTCTAATATCCAACTTCTAACGTTTAAGTGTCGCAGTAGATATAAATCTTGATGACTTAAAATTGCAGTTAATGTTTTTTTTTGTCGTCAGCTTTGCACAAAGAACCTTGCACGTCACAAGAACGTCGGCCTCATAAAATATCTTTATGGCGAACACAACACTAGGGAGCAAAACCAAGGTAGTATTACTACCAGTGAAATTCGTCATCAATGGACAGCTTATTCAAGAAACATTTGCTTCATTTCTGTCACTACTAATAGGCCTACGTCGTACTTTACGTTACATTACAAACATTTCGTATTCTATACAAAGAACAAAGTAACATTGGAAATATTCCGGAAGGCACACAACATAATTTGAAATCAAAATGGTTTTCTGATTTTAAATTGATGTTATTTAAAACTTTTTCTTATATTTAAGACATAAATCCGGGAATTGTCTATGTTATATAACTACATATCAACATGTAGGCCCACCCCCCTGCCGTTAAAACAAAACATAGTACATGAATATACTGTATGTACCTTTGTCGCCCCTCGACCATTATCAAGGACATTTTTTAATTTATAAAAAAATAACTGATAAAAGTTGATTGCAAGGCGTGGGAATGAGAAAAATGTGGATGTTGAAATTCCAGGGACCATGCATCATCATCATTTCCTGTTATTGGTAACAGCGTGTCTTGCACGTGCAGACGATCACGGGGGTGTCACGTGGAGTCCAAAGGCCAATGAAGTCGTTGACTTGACGCATCATTTGCATCCAGATACTCCCGTGTTTCCCGGAGGTGTGGGATTCAACTACACTCGTATCCACAGAGGACCGTGGGTGTACGGAGCAGGATGGTACGTGATATTACAATTTTACTACTCCACTCTCTACAAGCTAGAAATAGAAAGATTCAAAGAACCACAATATTTTCAATCTTTTCGGTTTTGGTGATGTAGGTAGGCCATGCAAAAAAAAAAAAAAAAAAAAAAAAAAAAAAAAAAAAAAAAAATAAAAAAAAAAAAAAAAAAAAAAAAAAAATAATATATATATATATATATATATATATATATATATATATATATATATATATATATATTNGTTTTTTCCGTCGTTGATAAAAAAGAAAAGTTGCCCTTTGTTGTCAAGCGGAACAATAACTTTATGGCGCTCAAGTCGGATAGTTTGGAAATCTTAGATTTTAGAAATAATTTAGTTACTCCGGCTAATTCTGTACATTTTGTACTGTGAACAGCGGGATAATTTGCATGGAATAAAAATATATAACGTCATCATTCAGCAAGCCTAGCTATAGCTTAGTATAGGACTCTGTCTGCCTTGAATCCATGATATAGCAGGGACGGATCCAGGATTATTTAAAGGGGGACCGAGGAAACTGACCCCCCCCCCCTCCCCTACACACACACACACACTTGGCGTGGAAAAAAATTGGTATTTAAGAGGGCGAACGGTGCCATTTGGTACGGTTTAGAACTATGATTCAGCTATTCAAAATTTTAATTTCATGAGGGGACCAGACCCCCCTGATCCCCCCCTCTAAATCAGTCATTGTACTGCGCTTATCTCTCTGCACTAACGTGACAGTGCAAGTAGACACATTGACCTTTCGCTTCACAAAGGGATTGTGACCGGAACACGAATAACAAACAGGACAGGTAAAAAAACATCTATAGATGTTGCTATTTAAATACTTCACCTCCAGAGCACCCATTGTGCGGTGCCGTCGTGTGTATCAAATGGCATTAAGTAAACTGCTGTACGGTTTTCTTCTTTAGAACAAGAACTAAAAATAATCGCCGTGAATATTTGGTGATATAGTATCACAGGGGGATTGTTATTAAAGATATATAGCGTTTGGTTGTCTTATGTCTGTATCTATATCTTATAAACATGTTATATGTTTTTGCAGGGGAAAAAACGACTAATGCAAGAAAAGAGAACGTGCAAGGAATGCATGCACTACTTACCGTTACTTTGGCTTAAGCCAACTGTTGAAGAAAACTAATATAAGATGTTGCTTAATTGTGCATTTTAGAATTTCCATTTCAATAGAGTCATGGTCGAAAAATACTTGTTTAGAAGTTGTTGGCGACTCCATGAAAATACGACATTATTTCCCCCAGTTCTTGATCCTGGGGACAGTCTCTTTAAGCAGGTGACCCAGACGCTACTTTATGCAAGTGGCATACTTTAATCAGGGCGTTACCACCCAGTGTGAACGCGGTTGCGTTTTTTTTTGTAAGTAGAAAGTTAGGGCAAGCGGGATCAGGCTTACAGAAAAAAACTAAAAGGTAAGATAATGAAATGTTCTTCAGATCCATAAAAATCTTCACATGAATTACAGGTATAGGTACCATGTATCAATAGTATATTTCTCTCCCTGAAACGCGATTTTCAGCGTACGAAATAATGACATTTTTAAAACGGACAATTCAGAAAGTCGACCTTAATCCTGTAAAGCACATGAGGCAGCAAACAGTTCATGTCCTGCCACAACACTAGGGAGCAAAACCAAGGTAGTATTACTACCAGTGAGATTTGTCATCAATGGCCAGCTTATTCAAGAAACATTTGCTTCATTTCTGTCACTACTAATAGGCCTACGTCGTACTTTACGTTACATTACAAACATTTCGTATTGTATACAAAGAACAAAGTAACATGGGAAATATTCCGGAAGGCACACAACATAATTTGAAATCAAAATGGTTTTCTGACTTTAAATTGATGTTATTTAAAACTTTTTCTTATATTTAAGACATAAATACGGGAATTGTCTATGTTATATAACTACATATCAACATGTAGGCCCACCCCCCTGCCGTTAAAACAAAACATAGTACATGAATATACTGTATGTACCTTTGTCGCCCCTCGACCATTATCAAGGACATTTTTTAATTTATAAAAAAATAACTGATAAAAGTTGATTGCAAGGCGTGGGAATGAGAAAAATGTGGATGTTGAAATTCCAGGGACCATGCATCATCATCATTTCCTGTTATTGGTAACAGCGTGTCTTGCACGTGCAGACGATCACGGGGGTGTCACGTGGAGTCCAAAGGCCAATGAAGTCATTGACTTGACGCACCATTTGCATCCAGATACTCCCGTGTTTCCCGGAGGTGTGGGATTCAACTACACTCGCATCCACAGAGGACCGTGGGAGCACGGAGCAGGATGGTACGTGATATTACAATTTTATTACTCCACTCTCTACAAGCTAGAAATAGAAAGAACCACAATATTTTCAATCTTTTCGGTTTTGGTGATGAGCATAGGCCTACTCATTGGTAGGCCTAATTGTTATAAAAATTAATACATATTTAATGTTGATCCCGTCAGAAATTATATATTTTTACCCGAGCAAAGTTGAAAAGTGAACTTTTTGACTAATTTAGAAATAAAAATTCTATCGTACTTCTAAGTCAACTAGGTGGGCTTCTGTTCAGTAGGCCATGCAAAAAAAAAAAAAAAAAAAAAAAAAAAATTCAGCCTCCACATTTCTTCCTGTATGCCAAAAAACGCATTCAAAAGAAACAGCGATAGATTGAGCTACCTGTCAAGCGAAAACCACAAACCACAAACCTTTTTAAAGATTGTGAGGATCTTCTTTTTTTTTTATCTCTGTCACTTTAGGCTAGAGGACAATGATATTTGTGGGTCGGACATAGTGGGCACTACCCTCCTTGCGCCTGCGCGATGGGCGCAAAACAGATGGTACATCAACGAGATTCCACCGCACAGGTTCTTTGGTCCTGTGGTGAAAGTAGACGTTTCAATGAAGGTCGAGAATAACAGCAACTACAATTTATTGGTGAGCGACCTAAAGAGCTGGGAAAGCCAACATGGCCGAATACCCGACAACGCTATCCTACTCGTTCAAACGGGATGGTCCAAGCATTATGGAAACAAAACTGCTTACTTTGGAACTGATGCTGCCTCGTTCTTGATAAACGGAGAACCAACGACCAATCACCCCGGGATATCCGATGAAGCTGCTCTGTGGCTTGCAGACAACACAACAGTGTATGGGGTGGGCATTGACTCCCCTGGTATTGGCCCCAGTTCCTCATACACCGCAAGCACTTCACTGCACAGAAGAAACATCTACACCATCGTTGGAGCAGTTAATCTCCATAAGGTCCCGGCGAAAGGGTATTCTTTGGCTGCCTTGCCTATGAACGTAGAGAATGGTACCGGGTCCCTTGTACGTTTGTTGGCATTTAGGACCACCAAATTAAATCCGAAACCTGAGGACACTGTGGATTTGACGTATGCGTTGAACAATGACACCGTGATGTGGGTTGGTAGAGCCCCCTTTCAGTTGTTTAGCGTCCATAAAGGGCCCCTGATAATCGGTAATAATAATTTGTGGTATGTATCATTACTTGACATACTCTTTGAAATCAGTTTTGATAAAGGGACTATCCGCTATCTTCTGCCAAAGGATTTCTTAAATAGAAATGACCACTCATTAAAAATCTTGACCCATATTTATTTGAATGTTAGAAATTACTTGTTCCTGTTCTTGATGATTCACTGAGCGAATTATGTAGAATAATGGTTGATGTAAAATAAATGCCAAGGTATGAATTTGCACTCCCAAGACAAACTGTTATCAAAGTTTGGCGTTGATGCTTGTCTGATGAGCCAAAACAAGATTTGAACTATATTTTTCAGGATGGAAAGAAACAATTTCTGTGGTCCAGAACACATGGGAACCCACCTTGACGCTCCAGCACACTTTATCAAAGACTCTTGGAGAATCCATCAAATCCCCCCTCACGGCCTCATTGGCCCCGCTGTGAGAATAGACATCGACCAAAAGGCTGCAAACGACCCGGACGCAGTTCTCACCGTCGACGAAATCAAGGCGTGGGAAAGAGAAAACAGGCGTATACCGGAAAATGCCATTGTTTTCTTATATACCGGATGGGGGAAATATGTAAACAATTACACGGCATATCTTGGAACCGATAACCGTGAGAATTTTCTTGACGAGAATGGCGTGCCGAGGACACACTGGCCAGGCTTCTCAGCTGAGGCCGGAGAATGGCTTGTCAGCGAGCGACAGATCCTTGGAGTAGGGATAGATGCTTTAGGCTTCGACCGCGGGTTCACTGTTTTATTCGAGACCCACGTTTCATTCCTCGAGGCACGAGTTCTAGGTCTGGAAAACATTGCAAACCTGGACAAGTTGCCCAAAACTGGCACTACTGTGTTTGTTTTCCACATGGTATACGTTGATGGAAGCGGGGCAGCGACCAGGGTTGTGGCCCTAAAAGATGGTCTTCAGACTCCAACGACCCAAACGCCCCCTACCAGCCCATCCCCAACGCAGTGTGTGACAGGATCTGGTTGGCGTGTTCTTGCCTCTCTCCGCAGAACCGCTGTATTGGCTTTTGGGATTTGTTTCCTAGCCGTGCTATTTTAATCTGAAATGAACGTATCTAACTGTGGCCCCTATCTGCCCTAGAACATGAATTTCATTGATTTACATGCCAGGATCCTGGGCCAGCTATCTACGAGACGCTGCATTCCCTGTTAACGTTCCAATACCTAACCACCCTCAACGCAGTGTCACCGTTTCTTGCGCCATCTATCGGTTATATCAGTCACTGCATTTTCTTGCTGTAAAACGTTTGAATGACAAACCTTATTTCTTTTAATCATAGTATGGGAATTGAATTCAGAAATTGTACATTCCAATATAATGCATGTAGAACTGTTGTATAAAAATGAATGTTTCTCAAAGGGCAATACAATACTAAAGTAACCTCATTTATGGGGTCTAAAACCCAATATTTATAACTGTATATTTATAATCTGGAACATGCCCTGAGTTTAAATTTGTGAATTAATTTTGATATTTTCCGATATTTTGATGAAATGTATAGTGAAAAACGACATTTTATTCATATTGTATATTTTTCTTTTGGACTTGGAAGGACGTAGAATTCAGCAGTTTTTGATGTTTTAAACTTGATGTTTAAAATGAGATTATGTCAATTAAAATTACTTGCATGCACCTAAATACACTTTATTGGGATAACTTTAGATATTATAATATAAATAAATAAATAAATAAACGAAAATATGACTACAAATTTAGCCTTCCATTTTATTTCCTGGGTTGGTACTGTTACTTATTAAAAACGTGAAAAATGATTGCTCATGAAGATGCAAGGCGTAATTCATATAAGTGATGTCAATATTTTAACAAATTATCAAGACCGTCAAACAAAGGCATTATTTTGTGTCTTTACCAAAGACAATCAGAGGGAAGACTTCCAGAAACGTTTCTTGCTCCGATTTGTAGTATTTTGTCGTGGATAAAAAGGTGTTAAGAAGAGGTTTGTAGTTGTTACGGTGAGAGAGATCTGGTTGAATCTGCTATTTTCACCCCCAAACCGATGTATTTTCACCTAAAGCTCTACTGTCACGTCGTCAGCTCAAATTATCGCACTCATCCTGATGCAATTTAGATGTGACAGAATAATACATAAGAGCTATGTTTATTTCCACATCAGCTAAACGGATAAGGCAAAAATACCTTAAGTATACCTAAAGTACCGCGGTGCGTAAGTTGTATGTTTGTTGAATTTTACATTGGCTTTATTGAAAACATGAAAAATGATTGTTCATGAAGATGCAAGGCAGGTAATTCACATAAGTGATGTCAATGTTTTAACAGATTATCACTGGTTTACCTATACCCAAGACCGTCAAACAGAGGCATTATTTTGTCTCTTTACTAAAAACAATCAGCAGTAAGACTTCCAGAAACGTTTCTTGCTCCGATTTGTAGTATTTTTGTCGTGGATAAAAGGCGTTAAGAAGAGGTTTGTAGTTGTTACGGTGGGAGAGATCTGATTGAATCTGGTATTTTCACCCCCAAACCGATGTATTTAAACCCAAAACTCTACTGTTATCAAATTATCAAATTCATCCTGATGCATTTTAGACGTGACAGGACAGTACATAAGAGTTATGCTTATTTCCACATCATCTAAACGGTTAAGGCAAAAATACCTTAAGTACCTAAAGTACCACGGTGCGTAAGTTACGTTTGTTGAATTTAAAGTTGGGCTATGTACATGTACGTTAATTAAGTCACACAAGGAGAGCACAGACATACCTGTTTACCCAGAATCCACTACTCTCGTCTTTTTGCACCTACCCAGCAAACACGTCACATTCGAATCACGTGGCTAGCACGATGCTACCAAATTATTACGTCATAGCAACGTGCTAGTCACATGACACCTGACTTGTTTGCTGGGTATGCACGAGCGCAGGTGGACAGATTCAGCTTCACGACGCAAACGTATTGTTATCGGGATGTGAACAAAATACAGAACAGGAAAAAACATCTATAGATATTGCTATTTATACATTGCCCCCCTACAGCCGCTATAGTACAGAACTGCCGTGTGCATATCAAATAGCGTGTACACCTTACCTTTTTTATGACACAAAATTGAGGATGAGATTTGTTACTTCCTGTTTTTAAAGGGAGCATTCTATTGCCTTACATGTACATCTACATGAACATCTTAAATCATATGCTTTTTTTTTTTGGGGGGGGGGGGGCGGGGGGTGAGCATAAAATTACCACCCGTTACGAAAATTACATTCGGGAGGAAAGGCAACATGCAAAGAATTTCAACACTATTTACTTGCTTAAGCCAAGAAAACTCACCCAGATGTAGGTTTATAGGCCTAATGATATTTTGAAATATGCATCTAGATATAGTCATGATGGAAATTACTAGTTTATAAATTGTAAGTGACCTCATGGAAATTCGACATTATTTATGTCCTGCCTTTATCCCGTGCACATTCACTTTAAGCAGTCGACCCCAGACGTTACGCTATAAGTTGCATACTAACTATCCTAGGCGTAGTTTAACGGCTTGGTATACGGAGGTGCGTCTTTTTTGTAATAAGGAGGGTAGAGCGAGCGTGATCAGACTTATAGAAAAAGAATAAAAGGTAAGCTAACCAAGTGTTCTTCGGGTCCATTTTCAACTCAACATGATTACTGTGAAAGAGGTTTTCTGTGGTCTCTGGATATAAAACGGAGTTATCCTTTAATTAGGGTTTACACTAGCAAACCACAACGTTTCGGTGCACCTTCTAGGATCCTCGTTCTCGTGAATGGTGGTTGCGCGTTGGTATCCTGTGAAGTTTACACCAGAGCCCAACGTCGTTCCCCTCCTTCCCCCCCCCCCCTACCACTGCCACGCCCATGCCCTGCGACAAGGACCGCTAACTCCCAAAGGTTTCTGATATTGTCCAGTTTTCTTAGTTATGCATGACAAAGAGACGTTGGGAATTCACACGGCATAACTTTGATGTCATCAAAGCTGCATTCCGACTTCAAGACGTTATGTGGTGCGGATTAGGCCTAATGTGTTATACTTGTAAGAGTCCTGGATTTTTTATCCCTAATTCTTGACATTTATCTCTTACGAAAGATCTAAAATATGTCCTTAGATTTTAATCTTTACATAATTTGAAACGTTGATTAATTTGACAGGTTTAACCTTCAGCAAAGAGTCATTCACACTGTCACGCCTTAGAAGTTTGGTCACGCCGCAGGTGACAGGTGATAAAAAAGATACCAACGTGCTAGTGTTTGTTTGTGACGTCATCAAATTGAGTATTGTGCTATCAACTGAGAGCATGTCAAAAAAATATATATATAAATACACGTATGTGATACTTTCCATGTTTCACTGCACCTAGTTCAAGAACAATGGACTAAAAAAAATTTTTTTACAAAGCACTTACTAAAACAATTTGCCGTTCGTTACCAGGTTATGCGCCATCTTAAGAAACAAGATATCTCAAACCGAATGTTCAGTGTTTGAAAGATTGTCTAAGACTAAGTAATACTGAGATATCTATACCTGTAGATACACGTAACTGACAATGGTAGAAAGGCGTGAAGAAAATAATGTCGAAGTTGAAATTTCAGGGACCATGCATCATCATCTTTTCCTTTTATTGGTGACTGCGTGTCTTGCACGTGCAGACAATCACGGGGGTGTCACGTGGAGTCCAAAGGCCAATGAAGTCATCGACTTGACGCACCATTTGCATCCAGATACTCCCGTGTTTCCCGGAAGTGTGGGATTCAACTACACTCGCATCCACAGAGGACCGTGGGAGCACGGAGCAGGATGGTACGTGATATTACAATTTTACTACTCCACTCTCTACAAGCTACAAATAGAAAAAAAACTACTGAAAGTCAATCTTTTCGGTTTTGGTAGACCTAATCGTTATAAAAAATTAAGACACGTTGTGATCGCGACAGAAATTAGATATTTGTGCCCGAGCAAAGTTGAAAAGTGAACCTTTTGACTAATTTAGAATTTTTTCTATAGACTACTACTTCTTAGTAATAACTTAACTACATTTCTGTTCAGTAGGCCATGCAAATCAAACAATTCAACTCGGCCTCCACATTTCTTCCTTTTTGCCGAATAACGCGATCAAAAGAAACCAGAATCTCAGCAAATCTAATTAAAGTTGCGTGGATCTTTTTTTCTGTCACTGTAGGCTAGAAGAC
Source organism: Lingula anatina (assembly GCF_001039355.2). The sequence goes on along the minus strand of NW_019775928.1, from coordinate 95,628 downwards.
AATGATATTTGTGGATCAGACTTAATGGGTACTGCCCTTCTTGCGCCTGCGCGATGGGCGCAAAACAGATGGTACGTCAACGAGATTCCACCGCACAGGTTCTTTGGTCCTGTGGTGAAAGTGGACGTTTCAATGAAGGTCGAGAATTACAGCAACTACAATTTATTGGTGAGCGACCTGAAGAGCTGGGAAAGCCAACATGGCCGAATACCCGACAACGCTATCCTACTCGTTCAAACGGGATGGTCCAAGCATTATGGAAACAAAACTGCTTACTTTGGAACTGATGCTGCCTCGTTCTTGATAAACGGAGAACCAACGACCAATCACCCCGGGATATCCGATGAAGCTGCTATGTGGCTAGCAGAGAACACAACAGTGTATGGGGTGGGCATTGACTCCCCTGGTATTGGCCCCAGTTCCACATACACCGCAATCACTTCACTGCACAAAAGAAACATCTACACCATCGTTGGAGCAGTTAATCTCCATAAGGTCCCGGCGAAAGGGTATTCCTTGGCTGCCTTGCCTATGAACGTAGAGAATGGTACTGCGTCCCTTGTGCGTTTGTTGGCATTTAGGACCATTAAATTAAGTCCTAAACCTGAGGACACTGTGGATTTGACGTATGCGTTGAACAATGACACCGTGATGTGGATTGGTAGAGCCCCCTTTCAGTTGTTTAGCGTCCATAAAGGGCCCATTATAATCGGGAATAATAATTTGTGGTATGTATCATTACTTGTTGTCATATTCTGCAAATCAGCTTAAATATAGACACTATTATCTGCTATATGTATGAGTTTGTATGGAGATGACTCAGTATATTAAACTGTCTCCAAAGGAAACTGTATTTTGAGTGATTTTAAATGGCCTTATGCTCTGTTTTCATGATTGCCATGAAGTATTACGAGAATGGACATAAAAGGGAATGAAATGACAATATCTGACCACTTTTTAAAGCCATCATTTAAAATGTAAATAATTTTTGCTCCGAGCGACTTTTTGATCATTTTATGTACATATTACTTAATAAATGTAAAATATGCAATCAGTTCATTGGTATTGGTTTTAATTCCAATGATAAAACTTGAACAAATGTTTTGTCATTGCTGTTATTCTGATTACTGACCAAAGTTAACATAAAACTGTATATTTCAGGATTGAAACAAACCGTTTCTGTGGTCCAGAACACATGGGAACCCACCTTGATGCTCCAACACACTTTATCAAAGACTCTTGGAGAATCCATCAAATCCCCCCTCACGGCCTCATTGGCCCCGCTGTGAGAATAGACATCGACCAAAAGGCTGCAAACGACCCGGACGCAGTTCTCACGGTCGAAGAGATCAAGGCATGGGAAAGAGAAAACGGGCGTATACCGGAAAATGCCATTGTTTTCCTATATACCGGATGGGGGAAATATGTTAACAATTTCACGGCATATCTTGGAACCGATAACCATGAGAATTTTATTGACGAGAATGGCGTGCCGAGGACACACTGGCCAGGCTTCTCAGCTGAGGCCGGAGAATGGCTTGTCAGCGAGCGACAGATCCTTGGAGTGGGGATTGATGCTTTAAGCTTCGATGTTGGCTTCACTGTTTTGTTCAAGGCCCACGTTTCATTCCTTGGAGCACGAGTTCTAGGTTTGGAAAACATTGCGAACCTGGACAAGTTGCCCAAAACTGGCACTACTGTGTTTGTTTTCCACATGGTATACGTTGATGGAAGCGGGGCAGCGACCAGGGTTGTGGCCCTAAAAGATGGTCTTCAGACTCCAACGACCCCAGCGCCCCCTACCAGTCCACCCCCAACGCAGTGTGTGACAGGATCTGGTTGGCGTGTTCTTGCCTCTCTCCGCAGAACCGCTGTATTGGCTTTTGTTATTTGCTTCCTAGCCGAGATATTTTGATCTGAAGTGAACATACCGATACAAAAGTCAAGTATCTAACTGTGGCCCCCATCTGCCCCGGTCCTTGGATTCCATTGATTTACATGCCAGGATCCTGGGCCATCTATCTCCGAAACACTGTTTCTTCAATACCCTTTACGCAGTGTGTCACTGTATTCTGCGCCATCTATCGTTTATATTAGACACTGGATTATCTTGCTAAAAACGTTTGAATGACAAACCTAATTCCCTTTAATCATAGCATAGGGATTGATTTCAGATATTGTGTATTCCAATATAATGCATGTAGAACTGTCGTATAAAAATGAATGTTTCTCAAAGGGCAATTGCGGCCATTTTGTAAGAATCTGCAAAGTCTACAATACTAAAGTATATGTATATATAATCTCATTTAAACCCAGTATAACATCTGGAATATGCCATGAGTTTAAATTTGTGAACTAAAATTGATGTTTTTCGTTATTTTGATGAAATATATAGTGAAAATGATATTTATTCGCATTCTATATTTTTCCACTGGACTTGGAAGGACGTAGAAGTCAGTAGTATTTGAAGTTTTAAACTGGATGTTTAGAATGATATTATACCATTTAAAACTACTTGCATGCACCTAGATACACTTTATTGGGATAACTTTAGATATTATAATATAAATAAATAAATAAACGAAAATATTACTACAAATTTAGCCTTCCATTTTTTTCCTGGGCTGGTACTGTTACTTATTAAAAACGTGAAAAATGATTGCTCATGAAGATGCAAGGCGTAATTCATATAAGTGATGTCAATATTTTAACAAATTATCAAGACCGTCAAACAAAGGCATTATTTTGTGTCTTTACCAAAGACAATCAGAAGGAAGACTTCCAGAAACGTTTCTTGCTCCGATTTGTAGTATTTTTGTCGTGGATAAAAAGGCGTTAAGAAGAGGTTTGTAGTTGTTACGGTGAGAGAGATCTGGTTGAATCTGGTATTTTCACCCCCAAACCGATGTATTTTCACCTAAAGCTCTACTGTTACGTCGTCAGCTCAAATTATCGCACTCATCCTGATGCATTTTAGATGTGACAGAATAATACATAAGAGCTATGTTTATTTCCACATCAGCTAAACGGATAAGGCAAAAATACCTTAAGTATACCTAAAGTACCGCGGTGCGTAAGTTGTATGTTTGTTGGAATTTACATTGGGCTGTACGTCAATAAAGTCACGCTAGGATAGCACAGACATATCTGTTTGCTTAAAAACCACTGCTCTTGTCTCTCTGTACCTACGCACGAGCGCAGGTGGACAGATTCTGCTTCACGACGCAAACGTATTGTTATAAGGAGTGAACACCATACAAGACAGGAAAAAACATCTATAGATATTGCTATTTATACATTAGCTCCCTAAAGATGCTATTGTACAAAACTGGCGTGTGCGTATCAAATAACGTTTACACCTTACCTTCCTTTTATGACAAAAAAAATTCTGGAATGAGATTTGTTACATTCTTCATATGATATTGCCAAAATGTTATTAAAGGGAGCGTTCTATTGTCTTAAGTTTGTATCTACACGCACATGTGTATCTTGAAACATATTTTTTTTTTGGGGGGGGGGGGGGGGAATAAAATTACCAACCATTACGAAAATTACATTCGGAAAGAAAGGCAACATGCAAAGAATTTCAACACTATTTACTTGCTTAAGCCAAGAAAACTCACCCAGATGAAGGTCTACTCATGAAATGTGCATCTCGATATACATGTAGTCATGATCGGAAAGTACTAGTTTATAAATTGTTAGTGATCTCATGGAAATTCGACATTATTTAAGTTCTGCCTTTATCCTGTGTGCACAGTCACTTTAAACAGGTGATCCAGGCGTTATTACGTTTTAAGTTACATACTAACAATCCTGGGCTTAGTTTACTGGCTGGGGTATGCGGAGGAGCGTCTTTTTGTAGTAAGAAGTTTAGAGCGAGCGGTATCAGGCTAATAGTAAAAGAATTTAAGGTTAGTTAAAGAAGTGTTCTTCGGATCTATTTTCAACTTAACATGATAACTAAGTAAGAGGTTTTCCGTGGTCTCTTGATATGATTATAAAACAGAATTAGCCTTTATTTAGAGACTTAATAACACTAGCAAACCATGACGTTTCGGCCCACCTCGTTCACGTGAATGGTGGTTGTGCGCCGGTATCTAGTGAAGTTTACATGAGAACCCAACGTCCCTCCCCCGCCCCCCGCTCTGCCACGCCCATTCCCTGCGACCAGGGCCCCCAACTTGTAACGGTTTCTGAAAGCTTCCAGTTTCCTTAGTTATGCCTGGCAAAGAGATGTTGGAAATCACGCGGCATAACTTTGCATTTGATGTCATGAACACTGCATTCTTCAGACTTCAAGACGTCATGTGGTGCTGATAAATGTGTTATACTTGTAAGACTCTTGGCTTTTTTAGCCATAATTCTTTGCATTTATCTCTTAAGAATGATCGAAAATATTAGGACCTACTTGTCCTTAGATTTTTCTTTGCAGAATTTGAAACACTGCTTAATTTGACAGGTTCACCCGTCAGCAAAGTGTCATTCACACTGTCACGCCTGAGTTTTCCTAAGTTTGGTCACGCCGCAGGTGACAGGTGACAGGTGATAAAAAGATACCAACGTGCTAGTGCTTGTTTGTGACGTCATCAAATTGAGTATTGTGCTATCAACTGAAACTGGGTCAAAATAAATGTATAAATAAAAAAATACACGTATGTTATGCTTTCCATGTTTCTCTGCACTTAGGTCAAGAATAATAGACTCAAAAAATATTTTTTATACAAAGTACTTACCAAAACAATTTGCTGTTTGTTACCAGGTTATGCTCCATTTGCAGAAACGAGATATCTCAAACCGAATGTTCAGCGTTAGAGAGATTGCCTAAGACTAAGTAATATTTAGATATCTAGATACATGTAACTGACAATAGTAGAAAAGCGTGGAGAAAATAATGTCAAAGTTGAAATTTCAGGGACCATGCACCATCATCTTTTCCTAATGTTGGCGACAGCGTGTCTTGCACGTGCAGACGATCACGGGGGTGTCACGTGGAGTCCAAAGGCCAATGAAGTCATTGACTTGACGCACCATTTACATCCAGATACTCCCGTGTTTCCCGGAGCTCAGGGATTCAACTACACCCGTATCCGCAGAGGACCGTGGGTGTACGGAGCAGGATGGTACGTGATATTACAATTTTTTACTACTCCACTCTCTTCAAGCTACAAATAGATTAAAAAAAAAAAAACGACTGAAAGTCACTCTTATCGCTTTTTATGATGAGCATGTCCATTGGTAATCATTATAAACTATTAAGACAAATTTTATGGTGATCGCGTCAGGAATTAGATATTTTTACCCGAGTAAAGTTGAAAAGCAAACCTTTTGACTATTTTAGAATTCTTTCTATACTACTAGTTAGTAATAAGTTATTAATTTTAGTAATAATAAGTAAATAAGTAATAAGTTAAGTTGGTTTCTGTCCAGTAGGCCATGCAAATTAAACAGTTCAATTCAGCCTCCACATTTCTTCCTTTATGCCAAAAAATCGCAATCAAAAGAAACCAGAATCTCAGCAAATCTAATTAAAAGTTGCGTGGCTCTTTTTTTCTGTCACTTAAGGCTAGAAGACAATGATATTTGTGGATCGGACTTAATGGGCACCAGTCTTCTTGCGCCTGCGCGATGGGCGCAAAACAGATGGTACATCAACGAGATTCCACCGCACAGGTTCTTTGGTCCTGTGGTGAAAGTGGACGTTTCAATGAAAGTCGAGAATAACAGCAACTACAACTTAATGCTGAGCGACCTAAAGAGCTGGGAAAGCCAACATGGCCGAATACCCGACAACGCTATCATACTCGTTCAAACGGGATGGTCCAAGCATTATGGAAACAAAACTGCTTACTTTGGAACTGATGCTGCCTCGTTCTTGATAAACGGAGAACCAACGACCAATCACCCCGGGATATCCGATGAAGCTGCTATGTGGCTTGCAGAGAACACAACAGTGTATGGGGTGGGCATTGACTCCCCTGGTATTGGCCCCAGCTCCTCATACACCGCAAGCACTTCACTGCACAAAAGAAACATCTACACTATTGTTGGTGCGGTAAATCTACATAAGGTCCCGGCGAAAGGGTATTCCTTGGCTGCCTTGCCTATGAACGTAGAGAATGGTACTGCGTCCCTTGTGCGTTTGTTGGCATTTAGGACCGCTAAATTAAGTCCTAAACCTGAGGACACTGTGGATTTGACGTATGCGTTGAACAATGACACCGTGATGTGGGTTGGTAGAGAACCCTTTCAGTTGTTTAGCGTCTATAAAGGGCCCCTGATAATCGGGAATAATAATTTGTGGTAGGTATCATTACTTGTTGTCATATTCTGCAAATCAACTTAGATATAGAGACTATCTGCTATCTTCTGCTACATGTACGAGTTTGTAATATGGAAATGACTCAGCATATATTAGACTGTTTCCAAAGAAAACTGCATTGTGAGCGATTTTGAATGGACTTATTCTCTGTTTCCATGATTGCTATGATGGTTTAGTAGATCACCCAAAATGGACATCAAAGGGCATGAGATGGTAATATCTGGCCACTACTTTAAGTCGTCGTTTGAAATGTAAAAAAATTCTGCTATAGGCGACTTATTGATCATTTTATATAAATGTTACTTAATAAATGGTAAATGTGCAATGAACTCATTGGTATTGATGTTAATTCCGGAGATAATGCATTATGAAAAGGTTCGTCTTTGATATCATTCTGATTACCGACCAAAGTTAACATAGAGCTGTATATTACAGGTTTGAAAAAAACGCTTTCTGTGGTCCGGAACACATGGGAACCCACCTTGACGCTCCGGCACACTTTATCAAAGACTCTTGGAGAATCCATCAAATCCCCCCTCACGGCCTCATTGGCCCCGCTGTGAGAATAGACATCGACCAAAAGGCTGTAAACGACCCGGACGCAGTTCTCACCGTCGAAGAGATCAAGGCGTGGGAAAGAGAAAACGGGCGTATACCGGAAAATGCCATTGTTTTCCTATATACCGGATGGGGGGAATATGTTAACAATTACACGGCATATCTTGGAACCGATAACCATGAGAATTTTCATTGACGAGAATGGCGTGCCGAGGACACACTGGCCAGGCTTCTCAGCTGAGGCCGGGGAATGGCTTGTCAGCGAGCGGCAGATCCTTGGAGTGGGGATAGATGCTATAAGCTTCGATATTGGCTACACTCTTTTATTCAAGACCCACGTTTCATTCCTTGGAGCACGGGTTCTCGGTCTGGAAAATATTGCAAACCTCGACAAGTTGCCCAAAACTGGCACTACTGTGTTTGTTTTCCACATGGTATACGTTGATGGAAGCGGGGCAGCGACCAGGGTTGTGGCCCTAAAAGATGGTCTTCAGACTTCAACGACCCCAGCTCCCCCTACCAGCCCATCCCCAACGCAGTGTGTGACTGGATCCGGTTGGCGTGTTCTTGCCTCTCTCCGCAGAACCGCTGTATTGGCTTTTGTTATTTGCTTCCTCGCCGAGATAGTTTAATCGACCTTTCGGCCCAAAAGATATATATAATACATTTTTGTCCCCGACTCCTCGATTTCTTAGTTTCCATTGAAACACACAGCAGTGACAAGCGCCATCTGTCTTTCAGTCAATGCATTTACCGGTGGTTGATGTTTGAATTCCATGTTTTATTCCCTTCAGTCATGAGTTTGAAGTTTGGAATTATGAGTTGTGAATGAGGTGGAAGGGATTTTGTTTGTAATTTTCCTTATTTACACTTACCAGTATGTGTATTGATCCATAAATCAAAACCTTTTTTTCTTTTGGCAACTTTGTACCTCTCCTTCGCACTTGAATGATCTGTAATAGTTCGTGCTTTGATCATAGTAGTGACATGAGTTATACGACTTCAAAGTGATAAATTTCAGTGACTCATTTTAATATTACATGAAATGTGCTGGCATTTTCCACCCCAACATGAAATCGAACGATATGACATATTTTTTTCTTTTTTTCTTTTCTTTTTTTTTTGCATTGCTTAGGCCCTATTTGTTTATCAGTTGCATACTGTATATAGTGCTTGGTTTTGCATTTTATACGTACGCTAACAAGCCTAATTCTAACATGCATGCTAAAAATAACCAATACATCAGATATGCAGTTCAGTAAGTAGTCGACTGGTTCAATTTTCTTTTCCAATTTGAATGCTACTTTCGCTATACAGAATGATACTGGAATGTTATAGAAGGCCGACTTAAAATCAACTGGCATACCCCTGTACATGTAATTTTAAGCAACGACTTTAAATGACAAAAGTAGTACGCAATTGTAAAACTTCTGATATTCATATTTCTTGTGTTATATTTTTTCAATTTTTTCTCTTTTCTTTTTTTGTGGCATATATTGATGGAATGGGTATATCTTTAACTTAATAAGTATAGTACTATCACAGAAGGCAAGGGACGTGGGCTTAACTTTGCATTTAAGTTGACATTTGGTTTGAATTATATTATCGTTATTCATTTTTACTCAATTCTAGCAATTCCTGTACTGGTGCATGCATTTTATGACCTTGTAATATTTTGTTCATTTATTGCTTTAAGTGCGTTCACAAGGCCATATATGGCCTAACAGATACCAACACGTATTATGTCATAGTATAACCTACACAATAAATACTAACACAACAGCGTTATAGTTATAAATGGTTACTACTTTGCCAACCTTTTTTCACCTGGCAAAGATAACTGGAAGACGCCATGTATATACAAAATACATCTATTTGCCGTGTACCGGTACAGTCACAGGTGATCTATGTCACACAGGTAGTCATATTTCTGTCTCTAAAGCAATTTGTGTCGTTCTGAACTTTCAGCAAAGACTTGACGTGGATTCAACTTCAACGTACATATGTGGAAGTACGCCTCGAATTAGTCTGTCTGAAATTGGCGATGTTCCACTTTAGCTTCACGCCAGTTTAAACATAAAAAGGTTAAACGATTTTATGCCAATTAATGAGTGAAACTATTTCAAATAAAACGTGAACGGATATATAGAATCCTATGGAGTTAATTAAACCAGGTATCTGCATATCCCTGCATAAAATCGACTTCAAAGGGCTCATTTACATTTGGGGCTTATAGTTTTTAACATTTTGGTAATATGTTTTGTATAATAGCCTACGTGCGTATATCTGTTCGGTTGGGATGTGAAACGCTGGTTATCTTTTTCATCTTTCTAACTTTGAAATGTCGTTAAAAAAAGAGAGACGGATACATTCCTTCTTTCTACCTGCATTTGATAGTTTAATTTTATGTTAGCTGGTCTTCGCTTTAAAAAACTGAGTCAGTTACGAAAGGCGTATTCACAACTTGTTATGCCATATATACTACTGTCTGGGGTAAACGGTTGACTGACAATGGCTATAGATTGCTTACTAAGTTCTAGAGTAGAGATAGGCAAACAATAGCTGTTTTTGTCGGTCTTCTTTGCAAAACTCAGTAAACAGCGTACTTTATTTCGTTGTGAAATCATACACATAAAAGGTGGGAACAGTTTATTGGAGAATGCAATTTATTGTCAATAAGGGTGTTCTTTTTTTACAACAAAAGCGGTCTCAACATCGGCGTTTGTCACGCTTGATGTCAGAAATGACAAACAGTGGCAGACATTGACATCGATTCGGTATATGTGTCCCTCTATAGGCACGTCCAGTGGAGAAAACGAACCACCTTTATTTGTCTTTACTATAAGTCTAAACAAACTAAAAGCAGGCCTTTTGGAAGCACATTTAAAATAAAGGAGGGGGGTGTAAACATTTCGAAAATAAGGAAGGGGCGGGTGGGGGGCGATTCTTCTTACCTCTTTTTTACTGCATGGCATGGTTGAAAGAAAAGTGCACCTGGTCTTCATACACCTATATAGAGATAGACAAGCAGAGGGATAAGACACGTCGATATATAGATACAGTGAAGACAGATCGAGATAATCACCTATGTCTCAATGTCGCACCTGAAATTATGGCGAAGCAAAAACTTATATCTCTTCCATAACAGAGAGCCGATTTATCACAGCACACACACACACACGCACACACGCACACAAACACACACACACACACACACACACCCGCACATACACACACACACACACACACACACACACACACACACACAGGGCCTACACACACTATGCCACTTCCACGATGACAGCATAGTCACAGACATTGCAACAGGTGCTCTAATTTTAGTGTTAGGGATCACCTGCTGCAGTGTTTATACTGCAAAACACTACTGCTGTACCAATATAGCTGTAAAAATTGACGCACCTGCATTGAATTGAATTCCACTGTATCACAGTTAAGTCGACTGAATATTGTTTGAGGTGTTATTTTCGCCCGTTTTATGCATTTTACTCTCATCTTTTTTGTTATCTTTACAAAATGATCAGCAGTGCATGAACTGCTCCGTTTGCTTTATTATTAGAGAGGGCGAGGTAGAGGAAGACGGCAAAGAAATGTTAATAAAGGTGTTGAAACTAGGTCTAATTCATTTTAACACAAAAGCAGATAAAATAAGATTAAAATAAGTGACTTTAGGACGATCAACAACGTCACATGAAGCAACTGATCTTAGACGAAACGTAACTGAACTTGAGAAGTGTCAAATTTCATTCAGCATAATGGAATTTTAAAACCAAGATTATCTGAATGCTGAAAACATCATGATCGACTTTCCCTGTGAAACAAAACGTAAAAATATCTACTCTCAAAGTTTTTACATACCAGTAGTTGTGGCAGAGTCAGAACTCAAACGCACTCGTAAATAGAATATAATTTATTGCCCTTTCAAAAATAATAAAATTATCATAATAATAATAATAACGATAATAATGATGACGTAATACTGTACACTGATTTTGAGCATACATAACAGGTTTAGGATTTCAAAAAACAGATAACAGTAAATATAACGTAGACTATAAACAACCAGGAATGGTAACCAGGGACAGAGTATAACATAGTCCGATAGATTTCTACACACTATATAGTGCACTGGAATAACGCTTTTACCGCACGTCAGTCCAGTTTTGTTTCCTTACGGTACATTTATACCCCAAAATAAGATTAGTGATCGACGTTACAATAAAGACACACATCCAAAGTCACTTATCTGGTACAAATTAACTATGGATGTTTGCTAAGCTTCGGAGACAAACTTAACGATAGATGTCGCAAGCATAGATCTGTTCCATCATAGCTTTTTGGATATGTAACTTAATATTTTAATAACAGTGAATAGACAATATGTGCTTCGTTTCACTAATATATATGTATACGCAATAACTAATTAAAATTCATGCAAAGGAAATATCTCCAGAACCGAGTTGCAAACTAGGCATCGCTTGGAGCGAAAATTGCTGGCATACGAATAGTCCAGAAAAAAATTCCAGTGCACTTTGACAATGGATATATCGAAAGTATGTCACTGGAGACTATGAGCTATTTTCGCAGAAAATTTAATGTCGCTAATGATTCAGAACTGTCATCGCTTTTTTTATTTCATTATTGTCCCAAATTAGAACGAACACAATTCGGTCTTAGCTTTAGCCAAAGGTTGGGCTATTGGCTGTTTGGGGGAAACAAACGCTGTGCTACTGGCTTAAAAGCGTTGGCCAGATATATGAGAATTTCCACTTCTGCTCTTACTAAAAAAAGATATGCTTGCATTTGCATCTCGCTGTAATTATTGAAAGTAGCCTACAAATAAGACGAACACTTCTGTAAACAATGGCAAAACTCTCTACAAATACAATTTCCAACGTATACATAAGGTAACATAATTATTAGAAAACCAAGAAAATGCATAAATAGTTTTGTACACTACCTCCTTGTATGGTCAATCTTGTTTCACATTCTTAACATATGGATAGAAAAGAGGCCCATGCCATTGTCACTACAGCTATGTATAAAAATATATATTGAACACACATGGGACATGAAATACACGTGAAAGTGCATGGGATGGTAATATATCAAACATAAAAATATCTTAATATGTACCAAATTTCAAATTTTACTACTGGGAGATGCAAAAAGTATTACCAAAACAGAGAGGAAAAACTGACTGAAGTGTATGTGCTGATACTAGCACTACCATCTTTATCAAATTACCATGTCAGAATACCTTATCAGAAACAATGAATGCTGTAGTTTTACCTATAACGGTAACAATATCGAATCTCTTCGTTTGACAACTAAATATTTATGTGCCATACCAACTTACTGTCTAGAATTCATCTGCAATCTAAGTTAATGAGTAAGATAACATCTTTATATTAAGTACTTCAAATTGTTCACGTGCTTTGATGCCAGCGAGGGGTCTAAGGGACTTGTCAAACAGAGAGAAATTCGAAAATATACCCTTCATTACTTCATCGTTTCACGTTACTAGACAATTTACAAATGAACAAGGGATGCAAAAGTTAGAGGTGTTAAAGGGGCCGAGATCCGTCTCTAAAAAACGTCTGCTAACCCCCTAGGTCGTGTAAGTCTTCCACTAAACCTCCGCTACCTGGCAACACTGCAAAACCGAGCCCTGGACACCTTGTGACGTAACACATACGTCACAAGGCGTATATGTTGCAAACATCAGTTGGGTCGATTTTCAGTTCTAGGCAGCTAGTAATTAAATGTTGGAGCTTTATTTTGTTGCATAACCGCTTCATTTCAACTTTCCAAAATCGAAAACCCCATCCTTTCAAAACACTACAATCAACAAAATACAAAAATGGTCTCCTACACGCTGTAATGCAAAAATTAATTGAGATATACAATGAATGTTGCAAAGACGTAACGTAACAATTTATAAAAGAACCGGTAGAAAACAAGAACAAGACAAACAAATATCAATAGGTCTCATTTTGTTGTGCTCTATATGAATGATTTCTATATAATTTCCGGTAGCAAAGAAAAAATTTTAGGCAGACACCAGTGCTTGAACGTACGAACTTAACATATCAATTTAAACTAAAAGAATATTGTAAATAATGCAACTTTATAAGGCGCAGTTCCACAATGCCTGGGCTTTGTTTGGTGCAATAAGCAAACCTAGAACTAGTCTCTTAATACACTTTTAAGAGAGCTGAGTAGCAACACCTGTAGTAGTAGTAGTTGTGGCAGTAGTAGTAATAGTAGTTGTTGTCGTTGTTAAGAAGTTGATGCAGTTAAGTAAAATGTGGAAATTCCATCACATATAATACACATGAGACAAGGTTGGTGAAATTACAAATTCCGGTACGATACAAATTCAATTCCTTTCGCTAAAACTGACATAGCTTGTTCTTCTATCCTAACCACTTACAATAAATTTCAAAACACAGTGCTGCTCGCACACGTAGGCTACTTACAATTTATCTTACCCGTCATGTTTTTTTGTTAAATAATTGCACTTATAACACATTTATGGAACAATAAAAGACAATAATGAATATACCTAAGGACCTAGGAGAAAGTTCTGTTCATCAAATAGAATCGACTTGCGCAAAAAATTGAGAGGTAACAGTTATTTATCATTTGGTGTTGATCCCGGCGGTTTGCACAATCACCGTCATCTTTGCATATGTAACCTGGATAATCACCACGTGATCAGCTCACGTTAATGACGTAATGCTCACGTTAATGACGTAATGCTCACGTGGTACACAGCGGTCCCCCTTGTCTTCACTTAGTTTACCCCTATCCAAAAGTAAGCTCACACTTTACACCGCATTTTACGGGGTTTGATCCAGCGGTTTCTTCTTTATACCCTGCCGTTCCGAGAAAAGCTGATATCAAACGTATTGAAAGTCAGATTTAAACGCGAGCTTCCCATGTGTTGTGCATTCACTCACTTTAACTTTTCCCTTTCTCCCCTTTCTACAAAAAGGAATAGGAAAAACATGTCCGTCGATGCTTGTCCAAGGCGCAGGGCGCGCTGGGACTCTGGTGCAAGTGGTGTCCATGTAAACTCTCTTGGAATCCAATCTGCATTTCTATACTGGGACTAGGCAGTGGCAGTTTCTACTTTTACTGAAATGGCAGTAAAATAGCTCAGTATAGTTCAATGGATTAGAATAAAATGTCTTAGAAAAGATATATGTTTTTTATCAATAAGTAGAGTGTACCCGTAGGCCCCTCAAACAGTTCTGGCACAATGTTTTAACATTTATATCTAAAAATAAAAATATACTTAGAATTTGTGAACCCTTGATGAAGCTAGAACAATGGAAAAGTAATCCTTATGGGTAAAATCTATATTGTTACAAAAATGGTTTGAAATGCCGTGCAATGATTATCATAATCACTCATGTAAACAGGTTCATCTGTGTAGTTTTGCCAAAAAAGTAGTTATGATTATGATTAACAATATAATACTTATTATCGCCAACTGCGTTGCCGACACACTTTACTTAATTAAGATTAAACATACCTAATGCGTCGTAATGTCCTGACCTCCCATGGTCAATGGGCATATAGACAAGATCAATCTCGTCCTCGAACTCGGGTTGTCCGAGTTCGATCACCTTTGCAATGTTGATCCTCGGGTCCTTGCCCCTTAAGCTCTTGGGACTCTCAAGGAGTTTTTGATAGAGAAAAACCTTCGTCTTTTTCATGTCCGCCACGGCGGCAATTTCCAACTGGCATGCGTAGGTCCCTGGGTGTTGCATGGCGTTGAGTTCATCGTAGAAACTTTGGTATTGTTCGTCGTGTATGGGGGCGGGGATGTCCATGGCAGGGATAGCACTGTCCATGTCTTTTACGCTCCCTTGATGAACCAGCTCCAGCGCTTTCTTTTCGTAACGACTGAAATGCTCTCTCATAAAATCGCACATCTCCTTGCGGAGGTTGAACACTTTTTCGTTTTCGAATCGGAACAGATCTTCCGCCAAAGGAAGTCCACTCTCCGCGTGTCTCTCGCACTTTTGGAGAATCTCGTGCGTTGCTATAGTGAAGGCTCGGAAGAAGCAATCTCCATCCGGGCAACTCGGGACGAAGAGGAATGTGTCCCCGTCCTTGCTGTTCATATAAACTAGATAAAAAGCAAAATGCAATCATTAAAGGTCTGCGAAAAAAATGGCTTCAAAGTTGAAAGTGACAGACTAATCGGTCTACGTGAAGTAGACACGTTTGTAAAGTCATGCCAAAGAACATACTGATATATATATCTGATTGATCTGTGCGTCACTTCAAAATGTCATGCTTAATAAACATATGCACATTTTTAAAATAATTTATATCTTATTTTTGCTGAAGGCGATTACTTAGTCACGTTTCTGGCGGGTAATGAGACACCCTAGTTTATTCAACTTAAGTTCCCATTTACTACTCTTTACTACAACGATTATCGTTAGATTTCTTGTAGTTTGTCAAACTTTTAACTAGTATCACGACTGCTTACTTTTCTTCCTCTCTCTCAGTGGAGTGAGTTTATAGTTTCCTTTCCCACCGCGAAATTTCATAAACCCAGCGGGTGAATTCGTCACGTGACCATTGCCGTTGCTCTTCCCAGAGTTGCTGTTACCGTTGGGTTTGCCATTTCCATTGGTAACAGGTTCCACTGTATAACACAAATGAAGGAATCGTGATGCAATTCATTTTTTATTATTGGGGCAAACATTTTCTCTGGATCAAACACTAATTTATCCATATATATATATACTGACGAAAAAGTTATATATATATATATATATATATATATATATATATATATATATATATATAACTTTTTCGTCAATTTTTTTTTGCAGAATACAAATAGTTTGAAAGCAGTAATCCTAAGTCCAATGTTTGACTATCTTTATGTCCGAGGACAGAGGATAATATGACGTCACTTACCATGCCCATTTGCCACTGGTTGATTTACAGATGGGTCGAATACTGTTATCTGAGTAATTTCAACGGGTTGTTGCTCTTCTGAAAGATATGGATATGGATATGATAAGTTTAAATTCGGGAGGATAAATCTATTGTTTATATCAACGGCATGGAAAATTTGGAATTTCATTCAAATATTCTTGTTCAGGAAAATGCTAAGATAAAGTTTTTTCCTTTTCAACCATTTAACGTTCATGTTTCGGAAACATATGGCTAGGTATTAAACACATGTACCAAACACCTCTTTTAATTAATGAATAATCAGTAAATAATCATTCATTAATACTATAAAATTAAGGCTGTTAGTATGTAAATGTTTTCGTTAAATCAGCAATTTCAAACGAATGAAAGTGCTTCCATCTTGGCTTCTAAAGTACGCTAAACCTTTTCCACAAAACAAACACTATAATCATCAAAGATATGAAAAAGCTAGATTAATTACTATTCTTGGATTTCGGCACTGCATTGTGATTAACATCAGAACTCTTGCTGGAGTCGCTCCGTTTGCTGATGCTGCCTCCATCCAGAACATCGTGACCCATCTGCGTCATAGGCAAGTGACCATTTGAATGCACGTGGCCATTGGTGTAAACATGTCCATTCATGTATCCATTTTTATCTGTACCTGTTTTAAAAACCAAATATTTAAAATGCGGATCGAGGAGGGGCAGATTCTCTTTTCCAAAGCAGAAAGAACTGTTTTTAAGGCACAAAAAAGCACCTTCCGTACATATTTCAAAAATTAATAACTTCTACCCTTTTTTGTAAATAAATTTTAAAATAAAAATCGCATAGGAGGGATGGTTGCATAAAAATTGAATCAGATATTTTTCGATTCGTTTTTTTGACAAATGTATCCATCTTATCTTGTCACTTAGGTATATCAAATTAAAAGGTAGCAAATACTTTACGTTTACTTTGAATGATATTTGCTTTAAGCTCATATTGCAACATGACGTACGAAATTGCATTGAAGACTTACCTAAAGTGCTGCTGTCATAATCGAATGTCGTAAAAGGATGCGGGTAATGCTGCCGCGATTGGTGTTTGGTTTTGTTTCCATGGCGACAACAACACGTTGCTAGGCACTGTTCAAAGTCAACCAATTCCGCACGACAGCCTTCTGTAATACATAAGTAAAGGTTATAGCCAAACATACCGAATATCTGCTGTTTACATTAAACATACCTGCCGAAGCCATCTAAAACATAGTTTAGAAAGAACGGTGTCTGCTTGGTATATACCTTTCTTTGGAGCATTGTCTTGCTTTGCAAAACGAGGTATATCAAATAAACCAGTTTTTATGCACAATATCACTCTTGAACAACTAGAAACTCGAATGCGTTTTGTATGGCATACACATGTATCTTGGTGACAAAAGTAAACTGCTGAAATTGTCGAAATTGCCCATAGAATCCACCTTTCTGCATAAATGTGTGACGCACTGCACTGCACGCACTTTAACATATCAACCCCCGATGTCCACGCCACCCAGTCAACACTAGGTGAAGTACCGCAAAAACAAGTCAATACATACTCACCCGAACAAGAGAGTCTTAGGCAACAATTGCAACAACACCGCCTGCAACTGGCGCAGCAGGCACAGCAGATGAAGAGCACGATCACGGACAACACTGAAAATGCATTAAAAGGATATTTACAGTAGGCGTGTGGGCAGGCTTAAGCGCATGACCAATGGTCGGAATTTTATGGACGGCACTTAAGTGATTCAGAACATTTGATTTTTGGCCAGTAAAATCGGCGAGTCAGTCTTGGAATCAAAAGCCCTCTGATAAACGTGATATATCCAAGTTTAAAACACTTAAAGTCTCTTTACTTTACTGTGTTACAATCTAACCACAAGCGACATACTAAACCCTAATTCGCTGAATACATTTTTCCTCTTAGTTATTATCATTATTATGAGGAAAGTTTCAGTCCAGATGGTCTGGATAGCCCCCCCCCCCCACCCTCTTTGATGTTTTGCCCTTGTTTGAAGAATCTATTGCCATAATTTTCTGAGCCAAGTCATTTTTTCGTGACATACCTATAAAACCTGCTCCTCCCCCGAGGATATAGAACCGATACTGCTGCCAGATGTTCGTCTCAATCTTTGGAGTGAGGGTTGCGGCAGTCGTTCCTGGATCCCCTGCAGCCGTGCCCGTTGTCTTGGTTACTAAAAGGAATTTACAAAGTGAGTTATAAGGACAACGTTTTTTTTAAGTCTTCAAAGTGAATCTGACGTGTTAGGTAAAACGCTGACGAGCCACGGAATGCCTTAACGCAAGCTATTGTGAAAAAATGTATGACGCACCCCTGCTCTACTTTGAATTTTGAATCTTGCTTCCAGTAGAAAGCAACATACCTCACCGTACGCGTGATCCACTCCGTGATCCTGATAGGCCGAGGGAAAAATACTATAAAAATGAGATCAGGATCAATGGCTCGCTGGGATATGAACGACATGTAAGCTTAACAGCGTTTTTTTTTAAATAAAAACAAACATTTTAGTAACAAACTACATCCTATTTGAGTGCTAATGTGAATGTATGATTTTGACTGCACCTGAATCAAAATGATTTTAAAGAAACAAGAATTATCACATCGAAGTGAAAATTAATCATTATTCTGTCACGCTTCAGCTTGCTTATTCCATACTTCAGTTTTTCTTTTCCTATTCCTGTTTTCAAGTTAGGAAAGGGCTGTACTTAATTATATCACGAAGGGAAAATATGTGGCAAACAGCCTTTATCTGTTTTATCCATACAAAACATGACAAATGACAGGCATCTTTGACAAAATTAGGCGCTGTCAACCCTCAGTTAAACTGCACGTCAACAGTCCTTTGGTGTATATTATACACTGAGAAATGTTACTCAACATCTTGGTTCGACGCACCCGTCACATTTGTAATTCTGCCTGTCCTTTCTGACACGCTAAAAGGGAGCTTTCACAATGAGATATGCCGACGTACAATGTGGCCAATGCGCACGTGCTCCACGAGGACTCTCGGTGAATGCAACTAGAATGACAAACTAACACGCCTCCTCCTGGCATTGAGTAGAATACAGAGAAGCTGGTGATTATACGAATTCGTTGGATACAAGGGGAGGCGTGTCAGCCTGTTAATCTGATTGCATTCAGCGTGAGTCCCCGTGGAGTTAGTGAACATAAGCTTGGTCGTCATAACTAATTATGGACGGTCCCTTACAAACCAGTGAGCCCCGGAGTAGAGAGAAGTAAATATAGACATAAGTGCTCTTCTTTTTTTTTAACGTGATGGAAATTACGGTGGCACAGCAAGGTGGGGTTGGGGTTGGTGGTGGTGGTGGTGGTGGGTGGGTGGGGGGATTGGTAGGATTAACGGATCCCGAGTCAGCCACGCTCAGTGTAGGAACAAACGGTACTCTGTCATTAACATCTTGTGGAGTTAGTCTCAACACTGGTGCTTCTCCAACACAGAAACCATTTAATATCACCAAGAAGTTGTACAACTTCTTGATATCACACACATATCCCACAGCGCAGCCATAAAGTTCTCTTTTATTACTCAATGATATTTACCGTTTATTTTTTTACATACCAAATACAGATCTAGATAAACAGATACCGTTTTCTCTATGTCTTCGTTTTTAAAACAAAATTGATCTGAAAAATAGCGGAGAAGCAAGTGAAGAACAAAGATTAATCGACAAAAAAAAAAAAAAAAAAAAAAAAAAAAAAAACTCACCAGTTGCATTAGAAGCATTCGTAACCGCGGTCGTAGTCGTGACACTGTTCTCTCCTACAAAAAGTAATAAACAGCTTATCGCTTTGGGGGAAAATATTTGTTTATTATATGCTGCTACAACTCTCGCTGTTTTACTCATCGAAAGAAAACGATCACATAATAAAAGCTGCTATAAACAATAAATATGATAAGGATGGCTTAAATACAGTGTGGATGGCAGGAGGTGGCCATGTTTAGATTTACATTTCATTTCTCAAAAACACCAAAACTTCAAAATTAAAGCACTTTAATTATTTCTAGTGTGTGCTCACGTAAGGGGCCGAAGCAAGCTTGTTGCTTCACAATATATTGAAAACTTAGATCATAAGGCAGCCTACCAAGGGACTATACGTGTTTAGCTAGCTCGAAATATAAAACTTATATAGACCCAAAAATTTGGACCAAAATTTAGTCTACTTTGACCAAAGACAAATCAGCAGCAGTCCAATTCAATGATCTATTGCACCTTTTGTTTCAGAGAATATTTTCTTAAAGTCGTTTTCCATGGGCTTTATCTTGTATCTAAAAGTTCATTAGTCTACAGTTGTTTTGGACTCAGCTGGCTGTTATCGCCCTACCTGTTATAAAAACACTTTCCATCTCTTTTTGCGGTCACCTATTCATTGATTTCTTTTCCATTCGTAAACGCAATTAAGTGATGCAAGAAGTTCAATATTGAGAAAACAATACTTTGTCGTTTTCCGAGAAATGAACGCTTTGCGCGCACACAGTTCAAACCCCGGTTATTCACTATCTGAACTTTACGGTGTGGTTTGATTCAAATGGAAGCAAAACAAAACAAATCAATTACCGGTGATCGTTCCTGAACTGCTATGTCCAGACGAGGGTGATGCTGTTGACGTTAACGATGACGATGTTGATGATGTCACAACTGACGTCATCGATGTCGACAACGTCACTGTTTCGTGTGACGTCATCAAGGGACTGTACGGGGTAGACGTGGCATTGGTCGTGTCATTTTGGCTCTGTACGCATAGGATAGATTGAGTCAGGAAAATTAGGAAGGCCCATAGATGAATATTCATCTGAAAAACAAAATGAATACGTTTTAAATTTTAGTGAAATGATTTGAAAAAAAAAAAAAAAAACAGCGAGGGACAGTATGTTTATTAAGATACGATTTGTGACATTTCTACACTCTATTACGATCAACCCAATACGATTAAAATTGTGAATTAAATTTTTACGTATGAAAGGTTTATATATATAGTAAAAATATTGAAATGCAGCCATCTTCTATGCAAAAGCTTCTTTTTGGAATACACACCATGTGTGTAATGCGTTGTCTTTCAATTCCCTACATTAGCGTGAAAACCATAAACCAGATGGGTCTCGCTACTTTACGGTTTTCATACTCATATAATTGTATATAATGTATTATAACAATATAACAGATGGGTCTCACCACTTTACGGTGTTCACACTAATAACTGTATGTGCTGTATTATAACAACACGCGACAACAGCGTGGCTCATAAAAGATGTGTACAGTAGTTGAAAACAAGACCACGTCTTATAGAAACAAATGCACTTCTGATACACGCCGAGTGCGCCAGAGTGGAAAACCATTTAGACGCATTTAGGACTCTCGTTGTTAACAGATGTTCTTTAAATGCTACTCAAACGTTAGACAACAGATGAAAGCAACTGTGTTCATCACGAGTACAGTATAAAATAAGGAAAATACGACCCCCCCCCCCCCACACACACACCCTTCCAATGTTGAGTTGTAAGTGATTTCACAGGGGGTCGTTTTCAAAAAACAAACAAACAAAAAAAAAAAAAGATCTGCTTTGATACGTTAATTAACATAGGGCAGAATTCAGCGTGGGCATGTTCACCAAAAAACAGCTTCAAAGAGGTGTTTTTAATCCTGTTTTTTTCCATAAAAAATCTTCATGAAAATCAAATAAAGGTGACCATTTGCTATTTAAGTCTTGGTCAATCCCTGAAATACCCTCGCTGCATATACTTGAGTTTTGTGCAGATGTTTCTGTGTGTTCTTTTCTTTTCTTTTTATCTCACTGGCGCAGGAGTTTGGGTTAATTTCCTTCGAATTAAATGAAGTGCATACAATTTCTTATAAGTCTTCTGGTAAATATCGAAAAAGGTGAAATAGGGAAAATTTATATCTGCGCCAGTGAGATAAAAAGAAAAGAAAAGAACACACAGAAACATCTGCACAAAACTCAAGTATATGCAGCGAGGGTATTTCAGGGATTGACCAAGACTTAAATAGAAAATGGTCACCTTTATTTGATTTTCATGAAGATTTTTTATGGAAAAAAAAACAGGATTAAAAACACCTTCAGGAACAATTCATCCTGTATCGTATACAACCTGTTTAATATTGTATAACACAAACCATTATCAAAAGGGCTCATGACCACCATAAAAATCCAATCAACATATTAATACCACGGATCAACAAGGAAAGATGACATCGAAATTGGTTTTTGATCATCTTTAGGGCTAAATTCATTATGTGTTACACGCTTTCTGGACAAACGCAATCATCATTATATCAATGACACATACAGTGAAAACGGCTTCATGACAAACATGATAATTAATTTCCCAGCGATGTAGTGCACGGTCGTTACATGAGACGGCTCTCACTGCTAGGTTGTAATTTCCGTTGAGGACTGTCACCTTTATGACTTTGATTTGATTTCTCAGAAAGCTTAAAAGTCGATGAAAAACAACTGTTGGTGCAGGTGTGACGAGTTCCATTATAATCTTAGGAAGATAACATCCCTTCGAATGACTC
Source organism: Lingula anatina (assembly GCF_001039355.2). Next base: position 73,182 of record NW_019775928.1, on the reverse strand, counting down.
GCATCGAAACCACGAGAGTTTTTAGTTAAATAAACTGCAAAGTGATATTTTCATATTTTCTATAAATTTAAAAAGAAAATGTCATAAAAAACGTTATGGAATAAAGTCCCTGTGATGCTGGGATATATACGCATTAATTTGTAGCCCCGTCCTGGATGTTGACTGATTTACGTCACACTTACCCAAACCTGTATGCATCTAATGGTGGTCGGACTCACAATGGTCCTCAGTTTCTTCACATAGGAATAACAATATATGACATACATCACCTAGCCTTTTTTTCGATTTTAAAGTCCAGACCTTATTTCGGTTTTTAAGATATTTTGTGAGAACGGGCCCAGGCCTCGCCCATGATAGCGCACAGTGTACTCAAAGCATATTATCTCTCATCTTTTCAACTGATGTGGTAAACAGGGCAACAGAGTAAATATCTTTATCTTTAAGATACTACACTGGAATGCTGTTGATTCCAACACACAGACAGTCGAGACAGGCATGCTGTGCTTTGTTTAGTAGTAGACTGAAGACGAGAAGGATGTTGTGATATTGCAGTATCGACGTGTTTTGCAGAGTCTTTTGGGCGTTTACGTCTTCAGGGACTAATTTAATGGGAACTCGGGCACTCTTGGGGACATTTTTTCGTGTAAAAATATAAGGGTGCTCCCCGTGGGGTCTCATTCATAGGGTGTCTATGTTAAGCCGTCTCTCTAACGAAATTATATGTTTCAAGGCACTTATGAAGCTCTCTTCAACGGTTTAGTCAAGCGTGAGTTTTTTGTATGCAGGTTGTTTTGAATTATCTGTCGTGCAGAAATGCATTACATTGTGGATACATTTCATATTACTTAACGTCATTCTTTTAAAAATTGCAACGTGACAATAGAAAATATTTATGCTCGAGCTGGCTGACAGTGCTATTAAACCCAATATCTGAAGACTTGTTTATCATGTTTCACCACGTTTTAGATAACGCTTATATGTAACGTCCCTGAAGAGAATAGGAATCAAAACGAAAACGGATAGAAATAGAAAACCACCCAAAATTGCCTCAAACAAGGAGGCCAGCACTATGTGACGTCATAAAAAAACTTTATGTAAAATGCGCAAAAATCTGCGTAAAGTAGGATGTTATTTTCAATTTTAAAAAGCAACAGAAAAGTGACACACAAAACATGGTGAATCCGTTCTGCTGTGCATCTGTAATTAAACAGAATGTAAAATAATACAAGCAGAAATATCTATCTATTAATTAAGGCAACATTTATTGGTTGTATCACCACACTTGCTAGGTTGTCAATATTACTCTTCACTTTCAGTGTACATTGTTATTATGAATCACACTTGACTCGCTTCACTGCCAAGATTCTGCGAAAACTAAAGATCCGCACCTTGAGCGTTTCAGCTGCTTTGTAGATCCTAGTTTTCTACACACCCAAGTAAAATTTTGGTCAAGAGGGGCTTGCCTACAAGTTGGTTCTCAGTCCAGGGTTAAGAGGGAAAAAGACAGGAAAACGCACAGTAGGATGGAATTCTACTAATCTTGGCTTGCATCAGATTATTTAACGATCAGATTAATATATATTTCAAAGGAGGCTCTAGGTACACGCAACTCTTGCTCTCAGGCAATTATGATTTATTAGCGCATTTTAAACTACACGTACAGGGAGCAAAGAATTTTAATAAATTCCGTCAGTAAAAAGAATACCATGACGTCAATCATTCTTAAGAGCATGCAAAAAAGACTGCAAAACTAAATGAAAACTGGCTATCTTGATCATTTATGATTCACCATAGCATTTTGCAAAATTATACGGGTAGAAAATTGAATAATCAGTACCAGTATTAGTCTGGCATGAAAACGATAGCGCAATTCCCATTACTACAAAAATCACAAAACGCACTAAAATCTATCTATTGCATTTCATTAACCCCTTGACCGCAAGTCTGTCAGGCCATTTATACCGTAGCAGTCGCATTTCGCTTGGTTAAATACAACCAATTTGGTCTTAAACGCGTCCCTTAGCGTCTACAGTTACACACGACGTGGGTTTAATGGAGGAAATACAACATTATCTTTAATTGATGATGATGACAAAATCCGATGTAATAGCACTGGTATCATTGCGATTTACCCCTCACCCCCACCACCCCGTTACATCACGTGGGGGGGGGGGGGGGTAAACACGGTATTTTTGTGTACTTGTCACTGACAATCCACACCGTAATCCGTGGTCCAAGATTACCGAGTTTTAGCATTACCCCCCCCCCCCTTGATAGACAAGTAGAATGATTGTAAAAATTACCGTCTTTTTTTAATACCAACAATCTAAACATTAGAATAAATATTCCTAAATATTTCTAAAAAATCTTGAACTCTTTCGATGGATAATGCAAGATGCTACCTATAATGGTCTATTATTAGTATCGATGTAGATTCAATAAAGAAGAGAAATGTTTTCATTACCATCGTGATCAATTTCATTAACATAATTACTACTGACAACTATCATTAGTTTAATCATAAAAATTATCACCATTATGATCATAATCACCCATCACTGCGATATTTCTGGGTAATGCTTCCACGTTGTAGGAAACAAATGGGGCCGTTTGCGCGTGGTCATCAGAGTCGTTATCATTGTCATTTATCACTGGCCATCTTCCTCGCCCATTATCCATTAATGTGACGTGTTAAGTCAAATGATATCGTTAGTTGCCATTAGCAATGTGTTACACGCAATGGTCTATAGGATAATGCAGAATGCAACATTATAGCTATTAATGTTTCGATAGTACACTACCAAAGTATTTTATGTGAAAACGCAGCCACAGAGAAAAGCATTCATTCAATCTGTCATTAGCACTGCTTTTTATAAATAATAAAATCTCATTCACCCACCTGTAAAATAAAGGCAGGGGCGTTTCGAATATTTCTGTTGTGTGTGAACGCGTGCTCGCGTTTGTGTGCGCGTACGTCTCTCAGTTGCCTTACTGAAAAAGTAGCCTTATTGAGTACAGCACTTCGCCCACACCCGAATTCCCCACAAGTATGTGGGAAAATATCTTAATTATGATGTCGTTGCCTTTTTCAACAGAAAACAAGGACAAAAGAAAAGAAGGAATAATAGCTGGAACGCAACTCGTCTTCACCCGCTGGCGTTATGGCACGTCTCTACCCCGCACAGGGGCTTTCCTTCTTTTATTTTTTGAAGGAGATCGTCATCGATCCATCCTTTTTTTACTAGCACTGATTACCGTGTAATTCCTTTAAGCGATACAGCACTCCTTCAGTAAACTCTCTTTCTCTTTACTTTGGCATTACTCTGCTCTTGTTCCTATAATCGCTATCATCATCATTTTACGTTGTTAATCTGATCAGTTGACAGCTTGCTCTATTAACACAAAATAAAAGGACGAGAAGGATGTGCACACGTCATCTGCCTCCTAATGCACTGGCTAGCCTAACATTCTCCAACTCTTCCTTCAGCTTGAAGTCTTCTTTTTATAACACAGTCACACACAGACACGCGATATGCAATTTAATTATGGAGAGTCTTCTTCGCCGATATGCAATCAGTTAAAAGGATATTTTTTTGAGAGAGAAACGCTCAGAATCAGGACAGTTTTTAAGTCCGTTTTCTGAAAAGCACTAGTCCAAGGCAAACAGTTACTGTGGCGGACAGAGAGCGCTAGTTGACAAGACAGTTAGCAGCGCAGTCGCGTAACGCAGAGCAGCCCTGTGGCCTCACAAACTTCACTACTTCGAAGTGCTCGACAATTTTCTCAAATGGCAGTAATCTTATTTTGCAGAACATGCATTATCGAACAATTAAAATTTAGCCAAAAATTTTGAACGAAAAGCACTAAAAGCGATCACAAAAGAATTCCTTAACAGGTCTATTATTCCTCGGCAATGACTTAAGTACAGAAACAGTTCGATTGTTCATTAATGACACAGCACTCACGAGTAGCATTCCAATATTACCTTTGTTAAGATCTCAGCGTCCTAATATAATATGTACGGGTCACGATCGGAATGTAGTTTCGTATTGATTGACGGCAGAAACGTTCACACATAAAACCAAAAACGACCCGAGTCAGGTTCGAATCCTATAATTTTTATCCGAGCCCGTATTGCATGTTTTACCCCAGAAGACCAAGACCGCTACATTGTGCTTTGTGGGGAGATTTTGCGCATAATGTCAATGCTTTAAAAAAATCACACAAAGGTTTACTGACTGATAAAGTCTAAAACGCTTCAATCTTTATTGCAAATTAATCAACAAAAGACCAACATCTGAGAGCAGATTGAGGCCGTCTTCTGGGTCTTCCCAAAGACGATTAGTTTTTCAAGTTTTTATTGACAGGTATCTATTTTTTCTGTCGGAAGACGGCCAAAAATGGAGGACGGATCAACAAAGATAATTTGGAAGACTATCTCGGGATCCGCCCCTGACATGTACCAGGATCGATCAGGCTGATCATTTGGCCACGTGTAAACGCTCTCTTAATTGCTCCACAAGAGAACGTTCTTCACTAAGTACTTTTATTCTACAAATTGGCAGCTGGTTTCCTTTCAATACAGTGATTTCTGCATTAAAAACCCACTGACTCTCTCAATTTGAGCATTATCATGCTGGTATGGTACATAAATGACTTCTTGTTTAGGCCCTAGCTAGTATTTTTTAGACCCTAGCTAGTATTTTTAGACGGTCTCGTGGTTGAGTTGGAAAGCGTGGAGATAGAGACTGGTCAGTTTCACTCGGCTACTACCTTAGTATTTTACTATATTTGACTAAAATTGTGATTCAATTAAATCAAATTTAAATTTCATTTCATTTATTTCAATTTCTTTTATCTATATATTACTTACTTTTTATTATTTTATTTATTTGTTTGCTTATTCCTTTTTTGTAATATCAGTGAAGTACCTAAACTAATTCAAATAGAATGCTGTCTTAAAAACACTGAGACAAAATCTCGATATAGAACACGTATGATTTTTCCATTACCTGGATTTTCACATAATATAGCGCCGCTTTCAGCTTGCAATTTAGACCTTCAAGCCATAGGCAACAGAGCAAGTCTTTTAACAGTGGATAAACTACAACGAGGTCAAAACTGAGGCGCGCTCCAGGATCGCAATTGGACCAAGGCCGCGCACATGGAAACCCGCCTTTGGGCTATTTCATATAATAGTGTCTAACACGACATTGGGTGCATCTCCACGCCACGAATTAATATTCGAGTCACAAGCAACACACGGAACAGGAGACACTAATGATGACATCTATTCATTGGTCACCGTCTATGTTGTCTAGCTGGAGAAATATACACCTGTGTGGATTAAATGACTTTTAAATGACTGAATTAATGAACGTGGTAATACTAGGGTTATTGTCTTACCCTTCTTCCTGTCATTTCTAAACATTTCGAGAGAGAGAGAGAGAGAGAGAAAGAGAGAGAGAGAGAGAGAGAGAGAGAGAGAGAGAGACCCTGTGCATTAATGCATGTACAGACAGACAAGAAAGGAGGCACAAGCATTGGTTCGGTTGCACTTGGACATAAAAACGTTATTATGTCCAAGGGTTGCAGAATGAATGTTCAATGATCGGCCAGTTATCAGCACGTAAAGTTTTTTTTTTCATTCTCAAACGGGGTCGTACTACGGGACGCAGAGAGGACGCCGTCCAATGTAAAGGATGCTTGAGAGGTAATGAATGCGACACCACGTACGACAGGGACACACCGGAATCACTAACACTGCGACAGGGACCAAGACAGGTGCTTGTTGACATGGATATAACAATGCCGTGTCACGGGTCACTGTGTCGCACGGGAAAACATGCGACATTGAGATAGGTTACCGTCTCCATGGCTTCGACACATTACATATTGTCGTGCCTACATGCTAGCGTCTATAAAGATTTGCTGGGGGAGGGGAAATGCTCATGTAGCCGACAATCTTTTCGAATTTTTCACGCCTTTTGTCGACGTAGAGTATATTTGCAATAAGTTTTTTTTTAGAAAAGCTAAATGGAACCCTTGTCATCGTCAGTACAACCTCTAAAATGGTTTTCAACGTGAAAATAAGCGATTAATAAACAGACCAATTTGATGCATGAAATGCAGATATGTATTTCGTTTATTTCTTTAATTCTTTTCTTCACTATGTACGAATGTTAGGCCTCAAGTGTATCTTTTGCACATGGTTTTATTTATGTGTTCAACAACAAAAAAATGAAAAACTATCTATAGAATTGCCTTATAATATATGGGTAAATACCACACTGGAACGTGACATAATCTTCGGTGCCACAAAGCTAAAACCAATGCTCTTTTTTCGCTGATAATAAAACTCCTCATATTTATCTAAGCGCCAATCTTGCCGGTTTCGGCAAGATTGTTTGTGATGAAAAACAAAGTGGATCATCCACCTGTACGGTCAAGGATTTATGAGAATATTTGCCAAGGCTTCCCTGAGATGCGTGTTTTGAAGAAATATGAAACAACAAGGTTTGCCCGAAGTCTGGAAAGTCAAGAAAGGTTAATTTATCAGGTCCTAGCCTCTCAAGAAAACTCAAACCTGGTCTTACCTTTACCACTGAAAAATGTCTCCATCAATCCAAGGTGTTTCTGTCGTAACTATAGGACTAAAGCAGAAGCCATACCAACTTTTTGTATAGTGATAAAAAAGAACCAATATTATCATTCAAATGAACTGTTATTTGTATTACTTGAGTAGGGCACGGAAACTTAAACTGGAAGATAATCAAAAGTTTTTTTTCTGATAAGAAGGAACACAAAAACATCCTGTCTTGATAAAAAAAAAATAAATCGTTTTTGAGAGACTAAACATGTTTTTGACCTATGAATCCGGATGTTTCGACTCTTTCTCTTAGGGGCACAATCACATGCAAATGTTGCTGAAATTCCTTTTCGAAATTTTCAAGCTTTGTGTCAATCTCGAGTACGTAAACAAAACGCTTTTCTCAGAGAAGCAAAATAGGACCCAAAGACTTTTCCTTGTCGTCATCACTGAAAGACCAGAGAACAGTTGTCATTGTAAAAGATAATGAAAACCAACTGACCGTTTTTACAGATGGTAATGATATTGTAATCCTGTAACTTTGTTCATTTTTACTTTTGTTAAATGTGCGTAGATGTTTAACTTAAACGTAGTTAGCTTTACTGCAAGATAGCATTTCGTTTATTTTTGCAATTATCAACTGATGTCGATGAACAAAATAATAATAGGCCTAATCGGCGAAAGCTCAAGAGATATCCGTGTACGTGGCATCCACAAAAAATCACAGCCACAAACCAGAGAATTATATGACTAACGTCAGGTTTTTTGTGTTCTCTGAAAACAATAATAACCCAATAATGACCCGCGAAAATGACGAGCTAAGCAGCGCATGGAAAGACACTCGGGGGTCTATGACACGTGCTCACGTGCTAACATCCACTGGATATCAACCCAAACCGCACCAGGTTCAGCAGAAACAAAATACAAACCAATTCTCCAAGGATGTCTATGTATGAAGCGCAATGGATCTTCTCTGTATCCACGTTCACCGCTTAGTTTTCTCCCTCTTGGGTTTTACTGGAAAATGTTTGATCACAAGATGCGCATTTCGGAGACCAAGCGGTAAACGCTAATCCTTTATGCTTGTGGTGACCGAGGCTAAAGGCATTTATCAGTCATGAAAAAGTCTCAAGGTGTTTCTGCGTTGAAGTACTTGCAAAAAAATAATCTCCAATGTTTCTTCCCAAGAGGAGAAACCAATAACATCTCTACATTCATAAGTATAGCGCCGAGGGCGTTTTCTCCCTAACAATAATAATACATGTATCAGTTCGTCAACTTTCTCTGTAAATAAAAAATACGCATCTCCAATATTACAAAGCAGTTGTTCAAAGCGACTTCCCTATAAGTGGTGGGTGAATCACACCAAGCAATCCCCGGTAATTGTCTCAAATTCTAAAAACTTGACGCTGAAAATCTCCCTTCGATCCCTGAGAATAAGAAACCATAACATGACAGCGTACAGTTGCTTAACGACAGAGTGGGGTGGGTGGGTGGGGGGGGGGATACCATCATCCCTTAGAAATTCAGGGTGCTCTCCGTCACTAGTTTAACAGTTTCGAATTTCGATACCTGGCCGCGTTTTGAAGAGGAATTGCAGAGGCACCGTTAGCTGTATGAAACCATGGGTAAAATAAAGCACTACTCTTGATGGGATTCAAGCAATATCATGCAATCGTCTCTCCAAGCGCATGCTCCCGGCATCAAACAGCAAAACAAAATAAAAAAATTCCTCTGGTGTAATTCGACACCCTGAGTTTCTAACAGCATTGGTCGAAAAATATACAGATACTGTGACTCTATCAGTCCAGCGACTCTCAGGGTAAAGTAGATCACTCAGCTCGGTTGTCCGAGATGGTAATTTCACGTACACGGGTGACAGCACAAACTCTCATATGATGAAGGGTGCGGTTCCGACACAATACTGAAACAACTTAGGTTTCAGATCAATATGACGTCATCAAACACCCAGATCCATTTCACAGTAATTTAGTAGCCTCGACCCATTCGAACAGCAGTCCACTCTTTTACATCCAGAAAAAAATAGAAAAATGTGACTAAAGCAGCTAGCCAGTTGCCGGTTTCACAAAACATGCTTTAGTCCTAAAATCACCCTCAACTTTTAATCTTAAATTTGTTCTTCTTCAGCTCAGTAATCCATAGGAGTCGACCGGGATAAAGTAAGATTTGGCCTGATAACATAGACATTTTGATTTACTTGTCATCTTGTCACAAAAAAGCGCACTATATTTAAGTACAAAGACCTGATAAAATTCCTAAGTGTTGACTGATAGAAGACAATCACATCACCCTTCATATGTTATCTGTTTGCCATGGCCACGCCTTATTTGAATGTCGGCTTATATACTGATCAGCGTGCAGTGCACGGATAACTTACCTGAATATGTAAATATTGTTTACCAGTTAGAAGCAGCAGCGCCGGTGACTCGGTTTCTTGACAAATAAAATTACTCATGTTTACATTTATAAATTACAAGCCATATTTATACGTATATGTTTACTGAATGGGATATTTCAACGTCCAATTGGAGCAGTTTTTTTCCTCATGCAAACAACCCCCATTTAACGTCTTCATATAATGATTAGCAGGACAAAAGAGGCAGGAACTAGTAGCCAAACGCTGAAGAAAGAAAGCCTTCCAGCAGCTTTTCGACACCCTCCCNTGAATATCCCGCCGCGTAATTACTGGCAGCGCGAGCCAGTTACTTGTAGTAGAATAGAAAATAGAATTTAGAAAATAGACATTGCATGTGAATGAAGCCTAAATGACTGAATTATTGAACGTGGTAATACTAGGGTTATTGTCTTACCCTTCTTCCTGTCATCTCTAAACATTTCGAGAGAGAGAGAGAAAGAGAGAGAGAGAGAGAGAGAGAGAGAGATCCTGTGCAAGAATACATGTACAGACAGACAAAAATGAATGTTCAATGATCGGCCAGTTATCAGCACGTTAAGTTTTTTTTTCATTCTCAAACGGGGCCGTACTACGGGACGCAGAGAGGACGCCGTCCAATGTAAAGGATGCTTGAGAGGTAATGAATGCGACACCACGTACGACAGGGACACACCGGAATCACTAACACTGCGACAGGGACCAAGATGGGTGTTTGTTGACATGGATATAACAATGCCGTGTCACGGGTCACTGTGTCGCACGAGAAAACATGCGACATTGAGATAGGTTACCGTCTCCATGGATCTGACACATTTAATACACTTTGTCGTGCCCACATGCTAGCGTCTATAAAGATTTGCTGGGGGAGGGGAACATTTTTCAAATTTTTCACGCCTTTTGTCGACGTAGAGTATATTTGCAATAGGTTTTTCTTTTTTTGAGAAAAGCTAAATGAAACCCTTGTCATCGTCAGTACAACCTCTAAAATGGTTTTCAACGTGAAAATAAGCGATTAATAAACAGACCAATTTGATGCATGAAATGCAGATATGTATTTCGTTTATTTCTTTAATTCTTTTCTTCACTTTGTACGAATGTTAGGCCTCAAGTGTATCTTTTGCACATGGTTTTATTTATGTGTTCAACAACAAAAAAATGAAAAACTATCTATAGAATTGCCTTATAATATATGGGTAAATACCACACTGGAACGTGACATAATCTTCGGTGCCACAAAGCTAAAACCAATGCTCTTTTTTCGCTGATAATAAAACTCCTCATATTTATCTAAGCGCCAATCTTCCCGGTTTCGGCAAGATTGTTTGTGATGAAAAACAAAGTGGATCATCCACCTGTACGGTCAAGGATTTAAGAGAATATTTACCAAGGCTTCCCTGAGATGCGTGTTTCGAGGAAATATGAAACAATAAGGTTTGCTCGAAGTCTGGAAAGTCAAGAAAGGTTAATTTATCAGGTCCTGGCTTCTCAAGAAAACTCAAACCTGGTCTTACCTTTACCACTGAAAAATGTCTCCATCAATCCAAGGTATTCCTGTCGTAACTATGGGACTAAAGCAGAAGCCATTCCAACTTTTTGTATAGTGATAAAAAAGAACCAATATTATCATTCAAATGAACTGTCATTTGTATTACTTGAGTAAGGCATGGAAACTTGAAGTGGAAGATAATCTACAGTGTTTTTTTCTGATAAGAAGGAACACAAAAACATCCCGTCTTCATAAAAAAAGTAAATCGTTTTTTAAGAGACTAAACATGTTTTTGGCCTATGAAGCAGGATGTTTTGACTCTTTCTCCAAGGTCCATAATAACACGCAAATATTGCTGACATTCCTTTTCGAAATTTTCAAGCTTTATGTCAATGTCAAGAACATAAACAAAACGCCTTTTTTTCAGAGAAGCAAAATAGGATCCAAAGACTTTTCTTTGTCGTCGTCAATGAAAGACCAGAGAACATTTGTCAACGTAAAAGATAATGAAAACCAACTGACCGTTTTTACAGATGGTAATGATATTGTAATCCTGTAACTTTGTTCATTTTTACTTTTGTTAAATGTGCGTAGATGTTTAACTTAAACGTACGCGTAGTTAGCTTTACTGCAAGTTAGCATTTTGTTTATTTTTGCAATTATCAACTGATGTCGATGAACAAAATAATAATAGGCCTAATCGGCGAAAGCTCAACAGTTATCCGTGTACGTGGCATCCACAAAAAATCACAGCCACAAACCAGAGAATTATATGACTAACGTCAGGTTTTTTGTGTTCTCTGAAAACAATAATAACCCAATAATGACCCGCGAAAATGACGAGCTAAGCAGCGCATGGAAAGACACTCGGGGGTCTATGACACGTGCTCACGTGCTAACATCCACTGGATATCAACCCAAACCGCACCAGGTTCAGCAGAAACAAAATACATATCAATTCTCCAAGGATGTCTATGAATGAAGCGCAATGGATCTTCTTTGTATCCACGTTCACCGCTTAGTTTTCTCCCTCTTGGGTTTTACTGGAAAATGTTTGATCACAAGATGCGCATTTCGGAGACCAAGCGGTAAACGCTAATCCTTTATGCTTGTGGTGACCGAGGCTAAAGGCATTTATCAGAGGAAATAACAAATAACAGTCATGAAAAAGTCTCGAGGTGTTTCTGCGTTGAAGTACTTGCAAAAAATAATCTCCAATGTTTCTTCCCAAGAGGAGAAACCAATAGTGTCTCTACATTCATAAGTATATCGCCGAGGGCGTTTTCTCCCTAACAATAATAATACATGAATCAGTTCGTCAACTTTCTCTGTAAATAAAAAATACGCATCTCCAATATTACAAAGCAGCTGTTCAAAGCAACTTCCCTATAATTTGTGGTGGGTAAATCACACCTAGCAATCCCCGGTAATTGTCTCAAATTCTAAAAACTTGACGCTGAAAATCTCCCTTCGATCCCTGAGAGTCAGAGACCATAACATGACAGCGTACAGTTGTTTAACGATAGAGGGGGTTGGGGGATACCATCACCCCTTGGAAATTCAGGGTGAGCAATTTGTGCTCTCCGTCACTAGTTTAACAGTTTCGAATTTCGACACCTGACCGCGTTTTGAAGAGGAATTGCAGAGGCACCGTTAGCTGTATGAAACCCAGGGTAAAATAAAGCACTACTCTTGATGGGATTCAAGCAATATCAAGCAATCGTCTCTCCAAGCGCATGCTCCCAGCATCAAACAGCAAAACAAAATAAAAAAAAATTCCTCTGGTGTAATTCGACACCCCGAGTTTCTAAGAGCATTGGTCGAAAAATTTACAGATACTGTGACTCTATCAGTCCAGCGACTCTCAGGGTAAAGTAGATCACTCGGCTCGGTTGTCTGAGATAGTAATTTCACGTGTGTGACAGCACAAACTCTCATATGATGAAGGGTGCGGTTCCGACACAATACTGAAACAACATAGGTGTCAGATCAATATGACGTCATCAAACACCCAGATCAATTTCACAGTAATTTGGTAGCCTCGACCCATTCGAACAGCAGTCCACTCTTTTACATCCAGAAAAATATAGAAAAATGTGACTAAAGCAGCTAGCCAGTTGCCGGTTTCACAAAACATGCTTTAGTCCTAAAATCAGCCTCAACTTTTAATATAAAATTTGTTCTTCTTCAGCTCAGTAATCCATAAGAGTCGACCGGGATAAAGTAAGATTTGGCCTGATAACATAGACATTTTGATTTACTTGTCATCTTGTCACAAAAAAGCGCACTATACTTAAGTACAAAGACCTGATAAAATTCCTAAGTGTTGACTGATAGAAGACAATCACATCACCCTTCATATGTTATCTGTTTGCCATAGCCACACCTTATTTGAATGTCGGCTTATATACTGATCAGCGTGCAGTGCACGGATAACTTACCTGAATATGTAAATATTGTTTACCAGTTACAAGCAGCAGCGCCGGTGACTCGGTTTCTTGACAAATAAAATTACTCATGTTTACATTTATAAATTACAAGCCATATTTATACGTATATGTTTACTGAATGGGATATTTCAACGTCCAATTGGAGCAGTTTTTTCCTCATGCAAACAACCCCCATTTAACGTCTTCATATAATGATTAGCAGGACAAAAGAGGCAGGAACTAGTAGCCAAACGCTGAAGAAAGAAAGCCTTCCAGCAGCTTTTCGACACCCTCTCTTGCTTGCAGATTCTGCACCAGAACCCGCTCGCCAAACCTATGAACAATCAGCCATAGAAGAAAATATGCAAGAACAAGAGAGAAGACTACGTGCACTGCATTGAGATATTCACCGCTGCTTCTAATAACGTCTGTGAGGATTCAAGGACACACGTATTCATATATACCCAGCACAGGGCTCATCTGCCGCGTACGGCGTCTGTAGTTTTGTATTACAGGTGAAATGATCCCACGCCACTGAAGCTTTGAGATTCACGGCGAAATATGTTTTTATAAAAAACACAATGAAAGGAATGCAATAATAATAATAATAATAATAATAATAACTATAATAATAATAGTAGTTATGTGTATGGTCGTATTGTTATTATCATTATTATTGTTATTATTATTATTACAGAGTTATTCTTGACTTGGAACATTAATAAAACATAATTTCTAAGTCAAAAATAAACTGTTTTATCTTCTTATCTAGAGAACACGATACACCCTGTATGAAAATACAGTAATAATAATAATAGCAACACAAGGAAAATACAATTTTAAAAATTTTGAATTCTATGACGAACGGCAAGAAACGGATTCAAAATCCACCCAACATTTACAAGTAATCCCTCTTCACACCTACAATTAAGTGACCCAAATAGCACGAGAACACTTAACCTATATCCTTCACTCTGTCCTTTATCCTCAATACAAACTAGAAGAGCCTATGCTACGTGTATTCGACAAAAGCCACAAAAGGATGACCTGTAGATATGCACGTATCCTATAGGTCCTAGATAGTAAACCAACATCATCTGAATAATGCATCCTTTTTTTTTTTTTTAGTAAATTGTAGCCTTCATATTTGTGGGTCGACCACGGGTGAAATAGTTCACTGATGCAGCTACAGGACCTACGGCTCGAGCTGTTGGAGTGCATGTGCGTGTGTGTGCGCGCACGTGTAAACATCGACCTGTTGATTCTCAACAGAACACCCCCCCCCCCACCCCATCAATAGCAGGTGCTTTATTTTGGTCCTTTTTTGGGGGGTCAGTCCTGTAGCGGAAGGGGATACAGTGTCGCTGCCATGTGTATTCGACCCTACAGCTACCGCTTACACATAAAATCTCTATATTATATTGAATAGCCAAAGCGAACACAATTCGATGGTGCGAGTACAAATCTTAATCGTCTTAATTTCATATATAAATATGAGGGAGTGAGGTTTGACAATGGACCACGGGATACTAATCAGTGAAGTTCACATGTAGATAAGAGCGCAGAAGGCAACGTGACAGCACCTAACGGTTGTCAATCCCAGTGACCACACCCAATTAGTAGGCCTAGTCACCGAAGTCACTCACCCTTCATTTTAACAAGATTATAATCACTTTCGGCCCAGTTATAACCACCGCCACCGTTTACATCAGATTTCTTACCTTTGTGTCTACAAACGTGATAAAATTCACTCACCTTGGTTGTTTACAAAAACCCCCGGTTTATTCTATACAGCAGGCCTGTGCTGTAACATACGAAGGCGTGCTTCCCAAGCTGGATACCGAATTAGGTCACCGAGTATTTGTCCGAATTTTGAACTTCATCGTCTTTATCGAATACATCCTGTGTATTCTTTGTGTGATTGATATTTCTGGTGTGTAGATAGAAGCGATCCGCCGCTGTTGAAGATTGAAAACACCGGCTACTGTGTCAACGAGTGAGCTCTCCCCATTACAAGGCGCAGGTGTAGCTGTTAATGTTTTTATCTGACGTCACTGGCTGCGTGCGTCGAAAATAAAGACTGCGGTTTGTGTGGGTGGAATCAGTGGAAATTTTGTACGGCAAGAGACACGGGGTTGTCTGGGGAGTTTAAACGTATCCAATAAAGCCTTAAAAATAATTCAATGTTTCACAGTTTTTTTTACTTAGACAAGGCTGTATTTCACTTAGTAGTATGACTTCAATAGACATTAAAATATCTGAAGAAAAATGAAATTCTTTTCATATGCAGGCTTGAAATTGTTAGCTTTTTTACACATTCCTTATACATTTTTCTTTCAGCATATAGGCCTACTCGTAACTGCAACAAAGTCTTTCATTTTATTCTTGGCACACCAGTTTACTTACGATCATGAAGCATTTCGTTTCAGGCTGGGGTTTGGGTGAAAGAAATTTGAGATAAATATCATTTAATAGTTCCCTGAGCTTTGGAATTGATGCGCATAGCCCTATACATTTTCATGTAGGCCTACATGTAGCCCTATAAAGGGTATGCTAACCATCACTATCAGCTTCATGTAAGTGGTTAACCGACCATCAATTTTTAATTGAAAATTTCGGCACGTATGAAGCTCAGGGTATTTTTAAGTGTCAAAATTAATGAAATGTATCATCTGGAGTTAACCAGGATGGATGGACGTACAATTACCATTAGGTATCATGAATATCCCTTTTTCCAAAATGACCTCCCCCCCTCCATATCCGTTAACTTCCTCTCTCGGTGTAATTGAACAAACTTTGTGCTCGTTTAATCATGTGTGTCGGCGCCTCTTTCTCTCTCTCTCTCTCTCTCTCAGTCACATGTTGGACGCCTTGGCATCGTCCTAGCTTCCACACACCCACTCCAGTATTTCAAGAACCGCTGAGTTTAGCTTAGGCCTATATTTCTATTATTTGAGGAAATTATTCACAGAACCTTGTTTGCAAAACACACGTTTTATAACTTTTGGTGGGTGAGTAGATCTGTGTGTGTGTGTGTGTGTGTGTGTGTATGTGTGTGTGTGTTTTGTTTATTTTCCAAGTGCGATAGCTGACAATATTTTTTAATTGTCACACCTGACACAATCAAATTTATCGACGACTACCTGATCAAGATTTGATTAAAGTCAGAGGTTTAAATAGCGCCCCCTTACGGTACAATTTATTCAGCAGAAACTGAACAGCCTGCGCCAAATGCAAAATCCTATTTTTAAAAGTTCATCTTATAAGTTTGGGAAAAGGGGGTCAAGGAGTAGGGCATATAGACGGAGGGTCAGTCTTTAACTTTTGTTTAACTCCTCTGTCTACAGTTGTTCTTATAGAAGAGGTATAAATTAACATTTATGGGTGAAAACATATTTTGGACGCTTTGGTAAAATATAAACCAAAAGAGGGCGCTACTGTTCAATGTCACCTTTCTTTAGTGTTGGGTTTTCCAAGTAGCTAAATAGCTACTATATATGTAGGGGCATGGAGCTCATTGGTTTTTCTATTCAGGTAATACACTGTTGTATCTGTACGTGTAACCTTACTATTCAGAACAAACCCCATTAACATTGGCATTAAGGAGACAGGCATACGACACATTCAAATATTTTCCCGTGACACGTCCCATTTAGTCTCATTTCACATGAAGCCTATATAAACACCTGATAGACCAGGTTATGTTTTCAAGACTTTACGTACCAGTACATATAGGTTATCATGTAGCCGTGTTATATATAGAGCTCTGTATTTACATACAAAGCGGCGACCCAGTTCAAGCTGTCAAATATAAACAAACCGCATTTTGCGGGACACGGCAAACAGAGTAGCTAACAGACGGGGCCTGCGAGGGAAACCCGCGCTCGACGTACCAAAACACTCCGTGGATGGATTCTCGCTGATAAATATTTCGTGGAAATGAGGTGTTGTTCATCGCCTCTCTCCCTTTCAATTAATTTAAAAAAATGAAATTCGAAAAAATTATATTTTGATTCGATTTTTAAGTCATTATTTATTCACATTAATAATTGACAGTTAATAATATACTTCTGAGATTTTATTTTTAATAATTAACAAAATATAATTAATAATTGACAGTTAATTATATACCTCTGAGTCTTTCTTTTTAATAATTAACAAAACTAAGTAATAATTAATTTTTCAAAACACGTGCCCGATGCTTTTAGTATTTTCCATTACTACAGTATTATCTCTGTTAAATCAAAGTTATTAGATAACACCTAAATAATTGATTAGGGTAACACCTAAATAATAATAATAAGAAGAAGAAAAATTCGAGTTTTCATTATCATCACCATCATCATCATCATCATCATCAGTAGTAGTAGTAGTAGTTAAAGCATGATACGGTATAAAAATGTATCGTACGTTAGTGTGGTATTGTGTTCTGAAAATTCTCCGTTATACACAAAGCTTTCAGGCCATGCGTGCTGAAAGGGGGAAAAAAGAGATTTTCAGCATTTAGAGGGTTTCCCTTCTCTTTACCTGTTGACCTTGTGTAGCTTGAACGCTGAGTCATGCAGAAAAGTATTTCTTTTTTTTTCGATGAGAGATCACAAACCAGACCTCTCTTCTTCCCAGAACAATATTGTACGGTAAACCCAAATATCAAGCGTCATAAACCCAAGCCCAAAAGTAGGATGAAAAGTAGGTTTTGACGTTACTGAAACATCTGTTGGGCATCTGTTAAAAAAGGAGAAAAAATAGGAAAAAGTGCATGAATCATCCCCGTGCACTCGAGATGCCATGGTAAAAATAATAATAGTCTTGCACCCATTAATACTACTAATGTGTACATGTAGTTTATAATGGATCCAAGTGACAGTGTAGATTAACGAACCGCATCGGATGAATAAGACTCCTGCTTACTCAAGCCTGGGGGGACAACTAATATAAAACACGCGCCTTTTGTTTCAACTGAAAACTTATGTTTTGAAACTCACTCTTTGTCGTAGTTCCAAAAACGCCTCCTAAGATATTATTAGAGTGGTTTCTAAGGGCTAATCTGGCGAAAATTGCCCTGCAGTGTGTTTACCATAGCTTTTACATGAATTTATGATAATCGTAAGCGATAAAAAGTTAATATTGTAAAATCTTGGACTTGAAGTACTGATTTTCACCGAGGTGAGAAGGAACTTTATTGGAGCGAGAACCGCAAGAAACAGTTTGATGTTGATTCTGAACCACGTGCTTCTTCAACAAAGAAACCGCTGAAGTATCTTCATGTACTAGGATATTGTGATGAATTAACATCTGGGCCTAGACAGCATAGGAGGTGCAAAAGGAGGACCAAACTAAACCACACGCATACCTGAGGTAAAATCAGGAAAATAACAAATTGCAACCAGGTCGCGTTTCACGGCCCAGAGGCCCCGACCCCCCCAGTTGACACCCTACGTATAGTTTGGAAATCCCAGCCTCTTCTCAGAAGGAAGTGAATACGACGAACGCTTTTGTTTGGACAGACCAAGCGCGACAAAGTTGCTTGAATGTGAAAGAAAAACATCCACGCATGGCACGTACCGATGCTGGCATAGGTTCTGAATGCGGAGCTTGGAGTGGATATTAGCCCGGGGAAACTGTCGTTTAGTGTGTGCCACTTGTAAATACAACTGAACTCAGATAAGTGGCCGGAAACTCCAGAAACTTGGTGACTAATATCTGACCGCAACGTCCAGGACCCTTACCAGATTAGGGATAATTAAGGGATAAGGGATATATTGGAGTTGTTTCACCTGGCCGAGGTGTTTGTAACGAACGTTAACAGGCACTGCATAATGGGTCCGATCTGTTACTTACCATAGGATCGTCTGGACAGTATAGTGAGGTGCTTTAAAAGCGCGTCTGTCCAATAAAACACAGGTTTTAGCCTGGTTAATCAGACCAAATCGTGCCGAAGCCAAATATTATACCTGCAGACAAATTCAGCGGACAGTTGAAAAAAAAAAGAAAGAAAACTATAATAATTCGTCAGCAGACATGTCACACAGACAGCTCCCCCCGGGCCCCTGGACGCACTGCCGTGCCCCACCCATGCCGCTGATTATCGACGCCGAAGCCTCTGGATCCTCCGTGGGGATGATACCCCAAGCATGCATGGTTTTCCGTCCATTGCCACCAACCCCTGAACACAGCGTCCGTGCCGGCAGCGCCGCTCCTAGGGGAGCCTCCACCGACAGCGAGTCCAGCGTCACTGACGGGGCTTACGACGTCATTTACCCCCCGGGGGCGGGGCTTGGAGGGGGTGGGCCCCGGGGCGTGGGCGAACTACCCCAAGGGGCGGGTCCCCCCTTGTTTATACCGCGAAACGATTCACAGTTCACTGTTACTAGCGGCCGGTCTCTACTCTCCGATCCTGGAGAGTATAACTTGAGTCACCTCGAAAAACTTAGATACGAACACATATGCATATGCCGCCGAACATTTGTTTTGATATTTGTGTGTATATACACCTTTCTCTTACTTTCGACCATCGCTTTCTGCTTGTGGTTTTACTTGAACTACACCAGTGAACGAATGGACAATATGAGCAGCATACAAAGACTGAAACAAAACAACATTCCTCCAACGGTGTGCGTGCCCTGCCAAAAACTTGCACGGGAGACCAAAGCTGATATCTCGCTATTAAAAACTTATACGGATCGAAATGTATGCAAAGTTCGCACTGATCTAACCAAACCGCTGGTCCTGAACCTTGAGGGGAGTATCTGTACCAGCAACGCATCTGAAATTACGGAACTGATGAAGTCGGTGAGTTTTTTTTTAACGTACGCGTATAATTATTACTATTGGGCATTAACCCGGTGTATGATTTATTCATTTTTCTTATGGTCTTGGTTAATATGTAACGACTGCTAGTTTGCTGAGGATATGACTTCAGCTAAGATAAGTCCAAACAGGTGGACGAAACACACAATAGGTGTACCTGATGTAGAGTTTAATGTTAAGTAATATTAAAGGACCTTCTGCTTGTTATTTTAGTACAGGTGAAGATGGCTATATGTCATGCTAGACGCGATTTATGAGTCTTTTTAAGTAATTGCATATACTTTGATAGATATAGGGGAGACCGGGGCTAGTTGGACCCCGGGGTAAGTTGCCCCCCCCCCCCCCATCAAGTTTTATTAATCAAGTTAAATAATCATGCTAAATTATTTCATTTGGATTCACTGCCGACGCTTTCTTAGCACTATTGAATACGGTTACTTTACAAAATGATGTGATCAATTCTTTTACCCCACAGTTACTTTGTCATAAATTGATGGGGGGCCAACTTACCCGGGGTCCAACTAGCCCCGGTCTCCCCTATCACTAATCACGAGAAAGAGGGAGGGAGGGGGTTGGGGCCTGTGTGTGTGTGTGTGTGTGTGCGTGTGCGTGTGCGAGAGAGAGAGAGAGACTGAAAAAAAATATTTTAACCAATTTATGAGTGAAAAAAAAAATACAACTTCACAGTCACCTTTTTTAAAATACTTTTTAACTAAGTTCACTTTTTATTTGTCCGCCAACAGGTAGCTCTTATCTTATCCAATTGTCCCGTATGCTCATGGCTTATTTTTAGTACCAAGAAAACATTATAGATATAGATATATATAAATATTTAAATATCTTATCGGAATTTCCAAACCTGTATATACAGGTAGCTACTGTTTAGTGTGTGGAAGCGAAAGCTTACTAAGCAATAATGGACGCCCACACAATAGCCTCATTAAATAGAAACCAACCAAGGCAATTCAGGAAGTAAAAGGTTTTTATTTCAAGTAGGAAGCTGTTGAATGCTTACTGAATACAGTTGGACTGTCGTGGAGGGGAGTGAAGTATGCCAAAAAGAAGAAATGATATTTAAAATCCTCCCAAGTCATATAATAGGCCTGGAATGACGTTGAGGTAGTAGGGATGAAATAAATGATAAATTTCTTAAATGCATCACCTCTAGATCCCACATTCCCACAGTGACTCCAATACACAATGCATTCAGTGTATGTTAAAATTAACCTACTTTTTACATATGATATACAGCCATTACTAGGCATCGACATAAAAAGAAAAAGTATCCCCACATATGCAAAACTGTTTTTAGCACGAGAACAGTTCATTTGACTCTGTCTACAAATCATTATCATTTCAACAAATAGAATCATCATAATTGTCCGTAAATTGTAATGATTATTTCTCAACTAATATTTCAAATATATTTTGAACTCTGGCACTCGAAAAGAAAAAGAAAGAAAGAAAGAAAGAAAAATAAGAAAGAGGTAAGAAGAAAACATGAAAACGGAGAAAAAAGAATGAAGAAATGAAAAACGAATGTAGTGGAATAATAATAATAAATGGAGAGTTGTTAATTGAGTGAGTGAGCGGGAAAGGGGATCGTTCATTACCATCATAATTCATGTCTGCGGTTCACAGATTTACACATTATGAAACTGCGGTTTTCTTATTCAGGTGGTCGTGGCAGAGTTCGGTCGTGACTTTCATCACAAACAGAACGACATGGAAGAAAAAATCACTACAATCCAAGGTAAGATCCGGCACACACTGAACCAAATCTGTTTTTAATGTCAAAAGACACCGGGCCACGTTACTCCCGCTTCCGTCTTCTCTCCTGAACTAAATAGCCCCGGCTTTCATACAGCACTTTATCATGTAAAGTAATGGGAAAATTCGACCTCGTAGCTCAGACACCGAAAGGTGCGGAATTTCATTCAGTTTTGTGGGTTCCATGTCCTCTCTCCCTTTACATTTGTGTTCTAAGGTCGTCAATGGTTTAGTTATAATCTAGAATTTTAATTCTTGAAAGTTCGAATTGACTGGTAGGGTCAACTCTCGGTACTGCATCAATTTCCATAATGATAAAAACAATAATAATAATTATTATTTTATTTATTATTGTATGTACAGAATAATAAATAAAATGAAAATAATAATCATTATTATCAAAATGTATTTATGTGTAAAAACCTTTCAATTTCTTACCATTCAAAGCTGCGTTTCACACGCGTTAGGCGTCATTAAAACTTTAAAGAATTAGTGTTGAACCTGTATGACATGCAAATTTTCAAAATACAAATTCAAATTAATGCATTTAAGTTTTGATAAAAGTGTCACTTTATTTCAGAACGCCTTGACGCGCTAGGCCATATAAACAGTTCCAGACCTTTAAATATACCGCTGGTCACTCCGCTGCCTAGGACAACGACCACGAAGCGTCCAGCACCTGTGGCTCACGTCATCGGCACGTGCAGTAAAACGTCTCCGGGGACACGAGGTTCTGATTGTAAGTTTCTTTTCCTTCTTCTTCTTCTTCCCTCTCTCTCTCTATCTCGCCCCAGTCCCTACCGTAGAAATGGAAAGACAACAAAAACAAGGTTTTACCTGATAAACTGAAGTTACACCGATATTGAGTAAAGACATCTTTCATGAAACTTTATCACTTAAAAGTATCTACTCCAATTGCAGGCGAATTACACTGGGAAGATGACCCAAGCAGCTCACAAAGCCACATTAATAAGGGCGGCGTGACGCTGGAAGATGGCTACCTAAAGGTTCCTCGTCCCGGTTACTACTACGTCTACAGTCAACTCTGTTTCAACGTGCAAACAAATCGGCAAGGCCACGCCACGTTCGAACACTTTCTACAGAGAAACTGTGCAATTCCCTTATCGGACAACCGTCATATCTTGTTCCAAAACTGGAAGCACATCAACCTGCAGACCAGTCACGAACACTGCAGTTACCTTGGCGGCGTGGTCGAAATGGTCAGAGGGTGTGGGGTGGTGGTCACTGTTACAGGTGGCCAGTTCTTGACCCCTAATAAGCATATGAATTACTTTGGTCTGTATTTCATCGAGGGTAAAGAACAGATGTAAGGGGGAGACCAGTGTGACGTCAAAACCAGTGTGACGTCAAAAACTAGCGTGACGTAAAAATGCTGTCCCATCTTTTCATGACAGCTAAGAGAAAAGGGAGCCTTTTTAATCGAGAGGAGGGCATACCATTTTATTGCGCTCGCGCATGTTGTGTATTGCCGTAAAAAAATCTACATTTTAGTCTCCTGCACATTGCTCATGCATTTTTTTCTAAGGTAGTCTATCTGTCATATTTTAAGGCTGGTAGCTATCTGAAAATGATTAGTATTACCCACGTCGCTTTTTTATTTGATATAAGACAGACTGTATATTTTTTGGTATAACGTTTTCTTTTTTTAATTTTTCATAACGAAC
Source organism: Lingula anatina (assembly GCF_001039355.2). The sequence continues at coordinate 49,997 of NW_019775928.1, read as the reverse complement.
TGGGCAGAGTTTACATCTTGCCTTCAGCTTAAAAACCCGGCCAATACTTCATGTCCACTGTATATTTCACAATGCCCTCTGTCCAGTAGTTGTGGTCAGTGTCACATGTCCAGTATCAGAGGTCAGTTGGACGAGTCACAACACTGTGGTCAGTCATCCATGCCCCATGATTCATAATATAAGTCACATTCATGTTTGAGATGGCATCGCTTTAATTGTACGACAACAGTAGATGCTGCCGAGATTGTATATGTTATATTGGTGCTTAAGACATTTATCATATGTGTTTTAAAAATTACACGCTTCTTTGTGGAGGTGCGTGGATGGGGTGTGGATGGGGGTAGATAGGTCATTGATTCACACAGGGTAATTTAACATGGGGTATAACGATGTTGTTTAGAGCCCCTGTTACACCGGCTTGCCACTGCTTCATGGAAGTTGAATTTTATTTAGTTCATAGTCACAAATACGTTACACGTTACAAAGGAAAATTTGAATGAATTCACTCAGATATATCGGCTGGATGTATGACTTTGATGTTGGCTATTAAAATTTTGCCCTTGAATCAACTTTAAAGGGTGAAACATTGGGGGAAAATCGTAAGCGGTCGGTAGTCCGTAGGCTAAAAATAGACGCAGGCCGTCCTTTTTGCCTTTGCTTCCAAGTTGTAATTCTATATAAATTATTCTGTGATGGATGTTAATATTTTGTAAATAAGGTCATGTACAATATGATATAAATGCAAGAGTGGACGGTAGAGCACATAGATAAAAGTGAAAAAATAAAATTATGTGACTCATCGTAAGTGTTCATATTTTGAATGAGCAGTATATATTATATTTCATATGATTTTATATAGAAAACTGGTCAACAATACCAAAAGGAAATGCAAAGACATAGTTTTTAGGAAATGTAAAGAATAAATGAACAGACAAAAAAAAAATGTAGACTAGCTAGGGAGAAGATCGAGAGTGCAAACATCAAAATGACAATAAAATGAATTTAAAGTTTATATTTGGTCCGTATTTCATCGCGGATAAAAGAACAGACGCAAGGGAGAGAAATATCCCGTTCCTTTTTTGTGATTTTGATTAGAATATACTATTCACAGATTGCATTATTAGTGTTATTATAATTATTATTAATCCTTTTAAAATCTGGCAATCCATGAAGAATTGGATAAATAGGCCTATGTAGGCAAAACAGCACTGTGTCTTGAAAATAGTGAAATAGACCTGTTTGTTTCAATTATGAATTGATTTTTTTCTGTCTCTGTAATTTAAAAGAGGGGATTCTTTGAAGTAATTCCTAAATTTTTGGTCAATACTATTCTTGGAAAGCAATTTAAACACGAAACTGACAGAATCGTCGACGTCATCGTAAAAAAGGCAGAAATTAAGGATATTGAGTTCGCGAGATAGGAATTCCATATAGTAACTTGCATAATACCCCGGCTGATCCAGTTTTCACAAGGGGGGGGGGGGTGCAGAAGTTTTAACTTAAAAGTTTTGAACATATAAAATAATTACTACGGCAATTTTGATGTAACATCGTGTTACATATGAGGCACAGAAATGGGAATTATGCTTGGTTTAATCTACTTTCGCCTCTTGTACAGTATATGTGAGGGAGAAGTACTACAGTGTACCTCCAATGATGAGCCCCCCCCCTCCCCCCCATACACCATGGTACTTCACTTCGAAGCATATGCCCATTTTTAGAAAACGAAAGAATGACGTAGTGCAGTCAGTAAAAATGCGTGATAGAAACAGATGTTAATAACAGAGAAAAGCAATATTTCTTTCTTATTATGTGTTATTTCATTTTTCTTTCATATTTCACAACTTCACGTAAGGGACAAATGAGGGAATTTTTTCTGCTGTATTTGTATCAAAAAGCAGCTAGATTTCCCAAACGCGGGCAATCTGGTTTCCTTTTCATAATCAACAATGGTGATGGGTCACGTGGTACGTGCGTCATGTTTATATTAAGATACTCTTCGGGGAGGTCGTTATTTTCGAATGTGTCTGCCTAGGCTGTCTATCTGATAATTAGAGGCTTTACTTCCTTGATCTGTGACTTCACCGCTAGGTGTTACGGACCTTACTTCAGATGCTAGTGAACTAAGAGATTTCTGACTTTGTCTACCATGGCTACGACCTTTAACGACTGCGAGAAGCAAGACAAATTCGACACTTGCGACGACCAAAGCTCTCAATCGAGTCAGAAGGGCCTTCTCTCTCATGACAACGTTAAATTTGCTAGGTCGACCGGTGCGTTCTCTGGCCGATGCGTCGTCGTCTTGATCAGTCTGTTGGTTGTTTTTCTTCTAGTTTTGTGTGCTTTGGTGATTTATCTGGTTTTTCAGCTCCGCTGTTTACGTGATACACGAGAGGAGTTGCATTGGCAGAAAAGCTGTATACCATGCGACGCCATTGTCTCCACGTTCAAAGAGGACAGCTCGGCGTTGGGGTATTTTCAAAGAAAGGAGAAAGATGGGGTTGAGTATTGTTGTGGAAGCTCTGCTGGTGAATTGACACAGGCATTGAAATCGGTACGTATGTTTTGGGAGACATTTTAGGTTAAATTTTTTATTTACTCTCTTTCATTTACTCTCTTTTCTTCTGTCTCTATGGACTTACATTAAACCATATGGATCACTTAAAGAAAGACAAGTAGGCCTAGGTGTGAAAGGTGTCAGCAGTTTTGATACAAAATGTCACAGATATAAAATATGCCAAGATTTTCCCAAAATATGAAACATTAGGCATGGAGAGTGCCCTTTCGATTTTTCTGTTGATTTGTACGGAAGGAGAATAATAGCATAGGGACTTCACCGGGTGGCCATCGTGAGATGCAAGGTAAGTTTCAGGAAGTGACACAACCCTAGCTACGGTTGGCTGATGTTGACAATGAATCACTTTAAAGGTAATCTAAATAGGAAAAAGTTACAGCTCATCATTGGGAAAAACCGACTTATTTTGTTCAAATGGCATGTCTTGTGACTTTCTTACCAGAATTGGCCAGATATAATCTGAAGAAAATAGGACTAACGTTATATACATTAACAAAGCGGATTTGAAAAATTTGTCTTGCTGTGTCATTTCGAAGAATTTTTTTCCACTTCCGCTTTTCTGTTATTCATTCTTCGTCCTTGTCTTTTCAAAATATGACACAGATTGATGTTTTTCAGGTTGTTGGCAGAAATATTGAGGAGAAAAAATCAGAAGGTAAAAATAGTATTATTATTAACAAATAAATGATCAGTGTACTAGTAATGATTTTTAAAAGGGCTCATAGTCTTATAATACACAGCTGTATTAAACTACATTAAAATGAACTAAGGATAGTTTGACCAAATGTGTTTTTTATGAAACCAATATTTATAGGCCCCTTAGAATATCAGTAAACTAAACACCTATTTCTGTTAAAAATCGGAAGCAAAAGAAGGCTATTCTATCTACATGTTTATGCCAATAATTTTTTAGTATGCCATTATATTTCCAAAATTTCATTAAAAAGCAAATGTGCGCGTTACCTCAGGATTTCCGTCAAGTTTTCACAACAATAAAAGTTGGTAAAGTAATTGACACTATAATTTACTGTTCCCATCACAGTCACAGGATGATTTTTCACTTCATATTCACAGATATATCTCTGGCTAATTAATGGCTGTATTCTCTACTCGTGTTGGAGAAAAGTGCACATAATTTATCTGCGGGGAGGTGGTAATAAAATGTAATTGAGAAGGGACTGACAGCTAAATCATACCATGCCACTATGCAGTGCCCAGATGTGAGTTCACACGGCAGTTCACCACTTTCAGTCCAGCTTTCTTCTCCATTAATTTGTGGTCAAATTTCATTCCACTATATATATATATATATATATATATATATATATATATATATATATATATATATATATATATCAATGTACAATAAATAAATCAAATAACAAAGATTATAACAATAACATATATATAAACTGGGAAAAATAAATGGAATTAGAGAAATAGATAAAATAGATAGAATTAGATAAATAGATAAAATCAGAAATGTGAATGAAAAAAATTAATGAAGAAAAAAGGTAAATCAAAAAAGTATCACAATAAAAAAGAAATGAGAACTTAAAATTCCCAAAGAAAAGAGTTTCCGACATTTTCCTTTAACAATAAATACCATTTCATCTCACTCCTGTAGAAAGCTGGGAATCTGATAATTTTCTCTGCGTAAAATAGTTGTATTGAACTGTATTTAGCAGGATTGTGTCGTATAATGCAAACCGAGCGCAAACTTGTTTTATTTCGATGCAAATATTAATAAAATAATTTTAAAAAATATCCATGTGCATTTCTTTTCCAGGTGAATTCTGCAGACCAGAGCATCTGTTGAAGAACAGCACTAACATCCCTGATCAGAAACCGGCGGCTCACTGTGTGCAGAACCCACACGCTCCCAGAACACCTAACCCAGGCATGTGGCGGCTGTAAAATTTATCTCATTTTTTTCTTTGAAAAATATTCTCAATTTTTTTTCAATTCAAAAGAAGTGGGTTCTCAGACACACAAGAACCCTGTGTTTATAGTTTTTTATCGTATGGTACATGACGATGTTGGTGAACATTAATATTTATTTTTCACTTTCCCTTGTTAAGATCAGGGTCATATAGAAAATATGAGCAGTACATGGCTTTTGTCGGTGATGTAGGTTTTGTAACCGGGGGTTCCACCGATCTCGTCACTGGCTGAGTTATCCCCTAGATTTAAGTTAAAACTGATGCCATATCACGCATAAAGATGTACTATATTAAACTCTTCTCTATCATAAATTATAGGTGGCATTAAGCAAGCAGTGCGCAGTTGGCTGGAAGAAGGCCGTGGTGCGTTCACAAGAAACGGCGTGACGTACAAAGGTGGTCACCTGACCGTCCCACACACGGGGTTTTATTACGTGTACAGTCAGGTTTATTTCTCACACGAAGACAAAAACGGCACGAATCCCCGCAAAAATTACGACTATACCCAAGAATTGTCTCATTACATTAATAGAGTTAATAGCGTACTTGGAAATTCCCGCGAGACTTTGTTGATGAACTTGCATTCTAAATGCACAAACAGAGATGATATGCATTTCTGGGAGCACACGAGCTACTTGGGGGCGGTGCGTCATTTGCGACAGCATGATGAAGTATTTGTTGAGGTGTCGAATTTGACTCTTGTGGAACAATCACCCAGGATCAGTTACTTTGGTTTGTACATGGTTTAATCGTTTTCAAATGTTGGTCATTTCTTTATATTGTGCCATTATTGCAATACTTTTGTATGAAACCCGATATCATAGTGACTATATCTTTTTGACGGTTGACCAACATTATGGACATTTTTAACTATGTTTGATACTCGTGCTCCTGTCTTTCACAAGAATCAAATGTTTTCACCTAGTTTGGAAACTACTTCACGGTGACAGCTCTATCGTGTTAGAGTTTATACATTTCTTCAAAATGTGCATAGATAAAATATTGCACGTATTGTATAATGAAAACGTTTTTCTGTGTATATTAGACTCCGTTCACATGAAAAATCTATTTTCTATTCGCGGTATCTTGTGATCACTTCGAGCGCAGCTGAGAATTAATTACAGCTTTGGAGGTAACTGGATCGCGCTGCCAATAATTACACCGTGGGGTATTCAGGGCACAGACTGTGATCACAAGATACCGCGAATAGAAAATAGATTTTTCATGTGAACGAAGCCTTAATGCCTTAAAATGATATTTTATAGAAATGTGTAATCTCTAACATGTGGCACAGGCAACATAAGTCCGACCCTTGTTTCGTAAAGAGGCCACACAAATGTATTTACTTTGGTGTATAAGAGGGCTTATATTAATTGATGCACTTTATTACATAAAATGTAATTAATGGTTGTGTCAAAAGTTTTTTTAGGGTGATGTGTATTTGTTATATACTATACTTAATTTTGTTTACATCAGTTAGCATGCAGTGTAAATTATAATGCTGTTTTAACACTAGATCTCCTTTCAAAGCTAAGAGACGGAAGAGAGAGAGAGAGAGAGAGAGAGAGAGAAAATAACATGGATATACAGATTTGCTTTTTGACAAATATAATATATTTTTGTAATTTTGCATTTTTGTTCATATACTACAACCAGTAGTAGAGCAGCTGACCATGCGCCATCACATTTTTGTTCTTTAGGAGATATTTCAGAGATGGACCTTCTGAAACCCAACCTCTGCTTTAAGTATAAATATCAGTATTATCTGTCAGATGTCTCCGATGAGTGTATGCTGCCCATCTTTTACATCCAGTTCTGTCCCCTGATTTCAAAAGGCATATCTTACCTCCCATTCCGACTTCCCTCATACTTTCCTTATTGTGACGCAACATGTTACTTTCTTCTCTTTTTACTGTTATGTTAAAGGACTTTCCAACATTTAACTCTTCGCCTGAAAACCTATACTTAGATCCGGTAATGATTTATTAAAATAGAAGTGAAACTATGGGACCATTCAGAATGAAAAATTTCGACCTAGCTAATACACCTTAACTTCATATACAATATAATAATAATAATTCATATACAATATACAATATAATAATACAATATAATAATAATATACAATATAATGATAATAATATTCACCGTCAGGGGAAAAAAGGCCAACAAACTTAATCTTTAAATATCTGGTGTAACCTTGACCTAATTTTTCATTTATTTTTTTGGCCCTCCAGCTCGGAAAAAAAAATCCTAAGAGAAAAATGAACTCAAAGAAATAACAAAATAAAAGCTAGTAGTATTTCTTTAACATTAACTACTTGGTAGGTTTAGTGTCAATTAATACTTTGACACGGATTCAAACATTTCTGAAAGAAAAAATGACATTCGTAAAAAAAGCTGTTTAATGGACAAAGCATAAGGTTTTCAAATCATGTTGCCATGTAAAAGTACAGAAACCACTTTCTGTTGAACTTTTGTAAGGACAAATAACACTTCTTGATCAATTTGAAATTGACCCTGAATTAATGGCGCTAAAAATAATCTTCCGAGGAAATTAACTTGCTGCCTGTCATCCATCTTGCCACAGACGTGAATCGCGCAACCTTTATACACTTTTTGTAAATTGTATTTGAGGTATTTCCTTTTTCCTCCAGGGTCTAAGTAGCGGTTTCTTATTATCAGGCATTAGTAACATTGGCATAAATAAATCAATTAGGGCCTACATCAGAGGCCATTGCTCGAGGCGTAATTTAAAAACTCACAGACTTTTTGATTGTCCAGTTTGTTACAGAACTGAGTCATGGCATATTTGGTTGGTAAAATTTGCAAACAACCTTCTAAGCCTAAGGGCATTCTGGCTTCCTTTTCAATATCGATAATAGTGATGGGTCACATGGTCCGTGCGTTATGTTTAGATTAACACAATACCTTCGCGGGGAGGTCGCTAATTTGAAGTGAAACTGTATAGACCAGTAATTTGGGGCTGTACTTCCTTGATTTTTACTTCACTGCTAGGATTTACGGGAGTTGCTACAGACACGGCTGACATAAGAGACAGAAAATTAAAGGAGGAGCAAATTTTGCTCTAGGCTTATAATTTTGGAAAAAAAAAAAAAAAAAAAAAAAAACGTTTAGCCTACTCCGGGAAAATACGTCAAATATAATTATACTTTTTTGTCATATTTATACAAGTATAAAATGAAATCTAATATGATCTGTCGATAAGATTTAATGATAATAATAACAAAATTGCGAAATCGGTTGTGCTCATCTAGTCATCGACAGTGTGGATGATGGGGGGGGGGGGGGGGATAACTATTTTTGCAGTGAGTGTGGTTTTTAGAGACAGTAGTCGCATTTCTATGGTATTTCTTTGATTGCCAGGGTCACTTATGATTTCCTATATTTTCTTGGACATTCGTCTCTCATAAAGACTTTCTATTGATGGTAAGTCATTTTGAATTTAAATAAATTTTGACTGAAGGCGTAAAAACAGAATATTGAGGTTTGGCCATGAGTTTGTCTTTTCTTGTACATTACGCCCTCTATATACAACGAAAATGGCGAGGAAGGGAAGAGCATGAGAGTGTCAAAGTCGCAAAGGTAATACCAATTTTTTCACTGGCAAATGCAAACAAGACGAGGTTCTGAGATTAAAAGTTTGGTTAAGTCAGGTTAAGAAGATAAGTCGTGGTAAATAGTTGTGAAATGTTTCTTGTGTTAGTCGAAGTGACACTAAAGTTTACAAAACTTAAATTTTTAAAACTGTGATTATGTGAAGTGTACAAGTCCGAAGTAAAGAGAAAAATAAGTCAAAACATTTTTTCTTTTTGATCAAGATAGAGACTTGAAATTAAAGACACAGATAGCTACATGTATGAGTTTGAATAAACTGTTAAAAAATTTGATCTATCTGATTTAGGTCAAAAACTATTCAAGTTTTAGTGGCGCTATGTCTGCCAGTTTTCAGATGCTACATGTACTTTCAAAAATGAGTAAAAAGTTGCCCCACTTGATTTTCACTCATAAATAATGTCACAGAAACTTGAAATTTGTCGCATAATAAGTAAAGAAGCTAGGCATGAGTAGACAGTATAAGGTTTGATTATGGCATTTGCCCAGGCAGAGTAATGCGCATTTGAATTAGGCAAAGTGCTAGAATATTGGGCCGCAGATGGGTCTCACTTAAAATAAATAACTGGAAATAGTAAAAAATTACTGGAGTGCAGGACTCTGTTGAGGTAAAAAGCAGCCATTATTTTTAATTAGCTGATGAGGCCTAGATTCTGTTAAGTTTATAATCTCTTCTTTCTCTCTTGAAGAAGTATGGATTCTGAAGATTTGCAAAGAACATTTATGCTAGTATACAAGTGGATATATTTTCCACTACCTGACCAAACAGACAAAACGATGCAGGTGGATACCTAAACACCATACGGTAATGTGCCAAACAATTCGACCAAGATTAATGAATAAATTTCATGGCAATGTCAGTTTGGTCAAATTGATTAAAATACAGCAAATGGAAACCTTTGATATCGTCGGATTGTTAGGGGCATCTGCCAAAATGCCATCTTTCCGGAAGTATTGCATTTTACCGGAAGTGTTACGCAAGATTCGCCTAACACATGTTTGAGGCATGTTTTATCCTCCTTCTGAAATTTTATTTTGCTGTGTACAATATGTGCTAACTTTACTTAACATTAAGAAAGATGACAATTATAATTTCTAACTATATATTTCCCTCACCTTCGATCATTTTCATGATGCGCTTCACAAGTGGGACGAGTATTTCCCCGGAGACAGGTGTTGTAAACAAAGCCAAAGGCCGGTCACTTATATTTGAAACCGGTAGCTTTAGTGGACTTAAACTAGTTATGTGGTCTATGTACGCCCTGTAGCGTCCAATATCTTAACAAACGCAGGTTGTCTGTTTGAGCCTTTATTGATCCACTACAATAAGATACGTTCTGAAATAATAATAAATAAAGATACTTAACATCTATACTTCATGATCCTTTTCAATATGACTTACTTATATAATGACTGAATGTCACTGTTATTAAATCAATTTCTTTTATAAGTGCATTACAAAGTTAAGAAGAAACAAATTAATTCCAAAATTAAATGATAACATACATAAACTAGCTACTCACTAGACTTGTCTAGCCTCGACTTGTGAAACATGACAAAATACCGTATAACCTTTGTCTGCTGACACTGTAATAAATATAAAACAACTTCATGAAATTATGCAGCTAGCTGAGATAAACATACTCAATATCTAAGGAAAGAAAATAAACGTAAACTAACAGGCCTGACAAAGTTTGTTTGTTAACCACGCCTAATACATTCATGCATTATAACACGTGTTCTTAAAATGCCTTTACATTACTTGCAAATTTATATGCTAATTACGTAATGAGCTATAAAATAGGTCTAGTAACCAAGCAACATATATAAAATGAGTTTTAAGAAAGGACCGGGCAAATACATACTGTACTTATTTGTCTTTTTTTCCTACTTTCTCTTCATACGTGCGAGTGTTGCGTCCTCCGTGAATCTGAACGTGTGCACCTCTCCCAACTTACGAATCTCTTTCTTCTAAAGATCATTTTCTCAACCAAATACATAGCAATTGCACCGAATGCAGTATGTGAGACTACATGGTAATTACTTTCCCTTAAACACGGGATATAGAATTCTAGCCACTACACGCTCTATTTGAATTTTAATATGACAACTGAAATCAACCGAATTGAAATTTTTTACCAGTCTGCGATCAGTTGTTTTCAACCCGCAAGGCTTGCTCAGCGTCGAGGCGTAGACGCGTACGTACTTCCGAAGAAAATTCAATCACACATATCAAAGACTACCAACTGGTACTCAAACGGAAATCAGTGTAACTTCAAATTACTTTTAAGTATTTTATTTAAAAAGCATGTCATATTAAAACACATTGAGAAAAGGCAAAATACGAAGCCTTCCTGTATCGATAGACATACAGTATCTTGCTGGCACTCTTCCGATTTCCCTACTTATATACTCTCGCTGTGCACAAATCACGGTGCATATTGAAAACCCCACTGATATAACCCCATAATTTTCACAAAACAGGTGCATTTATAATTTGACGTGAGAATATTGAGCATATGCAGAAATGAGAGACTGGTCTTATCTGGTCTGCTGCTGCATAGCGCAAACCACATGTTAATGAAGACGGTCCCATTTTGGGGGGGGGGGGGGTCACAGGAATGGAGTTCTTCGTGGATTACGCTAAATATTATCAACATTTCATGCATAATAATAGAGAAATAATAGAAAGTGACTCACAGGTAACATAAATACCCAGTGGAACTCTCTATGAAGCTCCCATGGAGTTACTAAGTAAGGAAGACTTCATTTTTATTGTTGACAAATCAGTTATCCATGCAGGTGAACAGCTTCACGTGTTCGTCAGATTTTGACAGTGCGTGGTATTTGGCGCCAAGAAGTCTGGGCGGTCGATCCCACTGATCTTTGGTCTATTGTAGTAAATGTAAGATCTTGCGGTGTGGACTTCAAGAACGTTTCCCCATCTGCATATATATTTCAATCGAACTTTAAAATAAATTGCTTATTCTTCCCAAACTTTTTATTGCTAGCAAACGCTATATATGGTCTATATGAAGGTGTTTACGACGTATTCTACCCACTGTCGATATTTGTTTTCATCCAGAATAGACCTTTTTTTAAACCCCCCTCCCCAGTTACGGGCGTGATGAATCAGTCAGCGAGGGCAAGTCTGCTTAATTAGCACAATTTGTATGTCTATAAGCACTATTATTGTCATCGGGGACAAAGGAAATGACAAGTACGTCATGCTTCCAGATTAGATCTTCAATTAATTGTTTCTTCCTCATTGACGAGAGCTATTGAAAGGACAACAATTGACAAAGGGCCGAGGCATGCAGCATCTATTTCACTGGCTTGAAAATTTACCGAGTCTTGCCGACGATGTGGTCGAACAATCGGAACAAGAAAAAAATTCTGTCGCATGATTTTGACGTATGGACTAAATGTTTGAGCCCAGAAAAATTAATTTTATGAAATAATTTTTGTGGTCGGATTGACTGGGCCCGTCGAAATGCTTGGCACATTACCGTAGTTGCTTGAGTTAAAAATGATATTCAAGTTGATGTGTGAATTGTAAGGTAGTGTTCAGCCTGTTCCTTTCTTTTTCTCTTGTAGATGGGTTAAAACATAGGAAATGAAAATCTTAGCAGTGGTATGTGTCTGTGTGGTGATTTTCCATCTGGCATCAGCACAGACAAAGACGTGTTCACCAGGTAAGTATGGTGATTGTTGATTGTGGAATTTGGACAAAATTAATTACTAGTACTGTAATTATATTTCTCCCCAGCAAAATTTTTGTTAATAATACGATATAGACTTGATCAGTTTTACAGATACTATATTTTTAAAGCCATAAATTCTCAAAATAAAAACATTCCTATTGAGCAGTAGCAACACAATTGCAAAGCAGACTACCTAAAGTTACATAACAATGTTTTTGTAATAATTCCATTTTGAAATTACTGATAATTTTTCCCAGTTGAAATGATGGAGCCAATACCATACTTAGCCAGACCAATCTAAGTTGTTATTTTAGTGTATATTATACTTTTTTCAGTCACAACACTCTCCTTATACACGTAACAGTTGTACTAGTTATGTGCTTAGGAACCTTCCAGACATAAGTTGGGACCTGTTTCACACATGATTTCTTGATTTATTCCCACATTTATTGAATAGTTTAATAATCCATTTTTTGTCCATAATGAAACTTTTTACCAAGAACTGAACTTTGCAAATTTTCTATCTTTTATGTCCCGAAAACTGGCAGAGATACACCCAAAGTTACTGTTGAACTTGATTAGGAAGTCATATACTGGCAATCAGTGTTAGAAATTAAGGCTGGACCGTCTGCCCGAGGCAGACAACTTTCAGGACGGGCAGAGAAGTTTTCCCACCCGGCAGGCATTCTAGCTAATTTCCAAGATGGCTGAGCTTTCGGTCCAGCAACTTATTTTCCTAAGAGGCAAACACTGCTGGCAATCTAAGTATGACCTTGAAATTGAGCTTTGACCTACTTTTTTATGATGAACTGCACCTTGCATGTTTTCTGGCATTTATATCTCCAAAATTGGCAAAGAAATTCCCATGGTTACTATTGAACTTGAATAGGAAGTCATATACTGTGACCTTGAAATTGACCTTTGACCTACTTTTTCACTAAGAACTGAACTTTGCATATTTTCTTTCTCCTCATATCTTCAAAACTAGCAGAGATTTGCCCATAGTGTTGCCCAAAGGTTTACTCTTTTGTCAGCATACTTCAGATGCAACAATGAGAACACATTTCAAGGAAAACCAATAGGTCTATTGTCTAGAAAATCACAGGAGTGATCAGTGTTAGGATAATACAGGTCAATTCCAAAATCTGCATGATTGGACCATTTTTTGTAATTTTTTTTTTTACATATTTTGAGAACTCTTGTTGATTGCATTTTATAGAGCTTGTTAAGCACAAGACTGGAGGTTGTGTCCCTTTTTTTTTGGTTTTCCATATGAATGCGCTTCCTCCAGCTGGTGGTACAATATCCGGAGGCAGAATCGCCTCTCTGATCCTGTAGTTAAATGCAATTTTAAACAGTCAATAGTCCATTTGTAATGCAAACAAATATCATGGAATGCCCCTTCAATCTTTTTTTTCTTTTTAATTAAAGGTTCGGATGTGAAGAATGGTATTTGTACCCCGTGTCAACCTGGCCGTTTCCAGTCAAAAACTATTCCCATCACTGATACAACAACAAGATGTGAGTACAGAACAAAATGTAATGCAAGTGAAGGAGGGTATCAAATCAAAGAAGGCAGTGCAACAGAGGTTTGTTTCTCTCTCTCTCTCTCTCAGCACACTAATATCTAGACATAAATGACCTATGAAGGGTCTGTTGTTTGTCAGAAATACCATTTCTGCCCTAGAAATTTTGATAAAAATTGTAGCACAAAAGCGACAGACCATAAGGCTTAGTCTAGAGTGATAAAAATGTGCAGATTTGAGGAGGGGAGATATTCCATCTTCTTTTTGAATATTTATGTCACACTGCATTTCAGGATAACCACTGCTGGTGCAATGAGAGTATGAGATATGTGCCCCGCAATCCTAAGGCTTGTAAAGATCCTGAGAACAGGACCTCGTCTAGTTGTGTTTGTATAAACTGTCATGAGGAATGTGTTGTGACAAAGGATGAAAATGGAGGTATTGTATTGTTTTACTGATATTCTGTTAAAAAAAAACATATCAGGGGATAGCCTGTTAACCATATAAGGTGAGAGTCATAACCAGTAAAGTCATAAGCAGCTGTTTGACCTGATTGGCTGGCAAAAAGAGGCAAGGTGATAATAAACAACATGCAGCTTTGAAGGAAATGGTGGTGGAGTTATGAACAGCCTGTGTTACCAAAAGTTTCTCTTAACTTGATCATTCATAAGTTCCACAAAAGTTTCATTGTTATGTGCTGGTGCTCTTGTGATATAAAACATATGATTTTATGATTACACCAATGTTAATAAATATAATGCATCTCATCTTAAAGGATTATATGTAAATGGATTATTCTGTTTTGCAGATTATTTGGAAAGATACAAGTGCACTGTTTGTGATAGGTAAGTTTTTATGTAAAATATTGCTTCTGATTATCTACTTTGTCCAAGTTATAATTTATCATTTCCTTCAAAGTTAATAATTGAAGTGGTAATTTTGTACAAAATTATTTTTTCAGTAATATACATAATTGTTTGCTAGATTTAAAAGTCTTGAAAAATTGAAAGGATTTGAGATGAAAATTGCATTTTGATGAACCATTAAAATTATTATGATGAAATATGGGAAATATAGGATATTAGAATAAGTGAAGTATTTGAAAATTTTACATAATTAACATATGGCCCATTTCTACTGTTATCATCTTTTATATTCATGAATTTACCCTGAAAAAAAAAACATTTCATGTTGGACATGTGGAAAGAGATAATTTTTTCTAGCTTATTATTGAAGGTTGTATCCTGTATTGTGGTTGTATAATGTTGACGGTATATTTGAACAGTATGTCATACTTTGCAATGATTTCAGTGTTACAACGGCAGTGCCTCCTATATTAACCCCATCACCTGTGTCTTCAGGACATGTGGCCATTGGAGTCGCAGTGTCCATTGGCATTTTTGCGATCTTATGTATTGTTTTTGGAATCATTTTGTATGTCAGAGGAGGTAGGTGGTGGTGATTGTTAAATGCCTGATTGTGTTTGAGGGCAAAGCCCTAACAGTCATATTTATTTTATGCCATATTATCTAATCTTTCCCAATTCAAATTCTAAAGATAATAAATCTCTGGAAATTAAAGTTAAATAAAGCGTGCTAAGTGCCCTGAATATCTACCAAGCCTCTTTGGGTATACGTAGTTACTGCCATCTTGCTAAGTCTGTATAACACACAGCACTGGACACAAAACAACTCGCCATTTTCTTGTGTGAAAACTAGGCAATGCGCATGGCAGAAGATGCCATACTTCTAGACTTGCCTGTCATTTTAAACTAAAGTATTATATTAAAAGTAGAATAAAACATAAATCAAAATGCAGGGATGAGACGAGCAATGATTCCTAAATAAGAGAAGATTGCTCTTTGCCCGAGGAAAACTCATTTTTTTGATATGATCTTGTTGAATATTTTAAGGGATGAATTTTGGCTGAAGCGAAAACTGACTTGAGCACAAATGTTTTTTTGCAAAAAGAACAGTTAGTTGAAAGGAATTATATTGTCTAGAACAATGTCATATTCTTGAACTGATACTCATATGATACCTATTCTAGAGTCAACAGGAAATGGTTTATTACAATTTTGTTTACTTATCACTGTTTAAATCTGTTGAATAAATACTATATATTTGATATTTCAGTACCTCAGTGGTTACAGGAATTTTGTGATCCTATATGTGGTAGATGTTGTCAGTGTTGGGCATCTGTTAGCAGCAATAGCGAAGGTGAGTTCTCATATTAATGACATACAATGTGCATTACACCTTCATACAGCAAAAAAAGAAGATCTGAATACTCCCAGATAACATAATTTTATTACATTTTTCCTTAAAGGCAGGACCACAACTTCTGCAATGTCGGGTACATCTTCTGCAACACACCATGATACTACAGATAGTGGAGTGAGGGGTGAGTCCAAGATGGAGTTAAGAGTTGGTGGTTTATCCATTGTCTTCTATAACACCTCTAGTCAACTCTCCTTCATAAGGGTGTCTTGTGAGAGATTGAATTAAAGTGCTAGTAAGTAATAACTTTAAGAAATAACTTTTAACATTGAATCATAGGTGTAGTTATAACTGTCTTTCAACTGTTGTTTGAAAAATATAAAATTGTAAAGTAAAGCACACTGTTGATTTATTTTATTGTTGGGTCTTATAAGTAACAGAATTTGATTATGATTCTCTTTAAAGATGGGAAGCCATCTTATAGCAGACAGCCTAGTGCAGTTGCATTGCTTTGTGGTGAATCTAATGGAGAGATTACTGAATTATTTAAGATCAAACTCAGAGAATTGTGCTCAGGTAAGTAATTTTTCATTTCTTACAAGGCTACCATAGGTATGAGACTCTAATATGTAAAGATTGATAATTTCTTGGAAATTCTTTGGAAATTCTCCAGATACTCCTCAATCACTGGGATCATGTTATTAACAAGGTTTTGAGTTCTAAATTTGTAATGTTAATTTTTTTAATGTGAAATGCACTTGTCTCTATATATTATTAATCTGCATCATGAGGGTAACGTAAAAAATAGAAACTTAGAACACGAAAATGGGTTTATCATAATGTTGTGATTGGATGCAATAAACAGTATGCTTTAGTGATAAAAATCTAATTGTGTGTTAGAAGGTAAAGGTGGTGATTTAGTGGTGCAAAAATGTCCATATAATCAGATTTTTTGCCTGCTTAGAATGTGCGCTTTACTTAAAATGTTTACTTTGGCCTGCTTTGCAAGGTCGCAGAATTTTTATTGAGAAAAAATCAGATAGAACGTAAGTTTTAGATGTTTTTGTGGCATTTTTAAAATCTCACCGAAGTGACTCACAGAAATATGTTGGCCATTTGTAGTTATACCTGTATCAGTGCACATATATTATATATTTACTAGATAATGTTAAAATGATCAAGAAGAATTTCATCAGCTGTGTTATGTTATAAGAATGATGTGATTTTTTCTTCAGTCAGCAGTTTTCTTAAGACAGTAGATGGGGGGGGGGGGGGGGGGCAAGTATATCTCCTGAATAGAGGCTATTCACCTGGATAGCCTCATTCCCTGATGAAGACGTCCGCTAGACATCGAAATATTGGTGGTATTAGCTGTTAACTGAAGAAAGAAATCTCTGCCACATTGTTCTTAAAATGATCGAGGATTTCAGGTCCAAACCTTTACAGAATACACTCACTCTCTAGAATCTTCTTTATTGGTTTGCAGATAAGCACATTGAAGCTCATTTCTGTGACTTACTCCAAAAGGTAGGAGCCAATTGGAAATTCTTAGTTCGTCCAGGTTAGTAAGTACAAAGATTTTGTTGCACATATGCTCTAAAATTGAGTAATAAAATGTAATATGGGGGGAGGGTCTGAAACATGCAAATTTCAGAATATACAATTTTCATTCTGTTAAAGATATATTTTTCTAGAAAAAAATTATATAATTTGTGGAATGATTAGAATAATGTTTAATTACATTCTTTTCTGTTTAATATATCTTTTACAAATTTATGTAGGGATCTATTATGATTATGAAAGTTTCACCAGATTTATGAAGAGACTCTGAATATGATAATTATTTAATTAATGCGGGTAGCAGAAATTGAAAATTTTCCCTAAAAGTGTTTGACTTCTGGTTATTTGTCATATATATATTCAATTGTCAACAATTCATGATCTGAAACTCTCTGAAATGATGTGGTAAGATAATATTTTTGCATGACATCCAGATCTTGAAGATATTGATATACAAGCCCTGGAACATGATCATAGAGGCTTGAAGGAGATTGTCTACCAGGCTATCAGGCAGTGGTATGAAAAAATGTCAGGAGAGAGTGTACAGTTTGTCCTGGACCGCTTGGAGAGGGAGAATGTTGGGAAAGGAGACTTGGCTGACAAAATAAGGAAGGACAGTGTTTTGATGAGGTGAGCTGAATATAATTTTTGTTGAAATTATTCAGTTTTGATAACAATGATTAAGATAATATTTAATGTTTAGAGCCTACATTCCATCAAAGATATTAAGAGACTGTATATATAAATGTCATTCATAATAAAAGTAGTCATAATTAAAAGTCACTTAAATTATTTTGCCAAAATGTCCATAAAGACTGATAACCATTAAATACTACAGATATTGATACTGTCCAAATATCATTTTTTCATTTTTTTTCCTCAAGTATGAGAAGACATTCTTTATTTTTATAAGTTGTGCTATTTGAAACTGGAATTATATCAGTTTATAGGCAAAGATTTTACTTCATAATTATGTAACTTTAACAAGTCAAAGTGAAAACTTGACAGACTGTCAGACAGACAGACACACAGACAGACACATTTACGTCTAGACATATAGTATGGGGCTTGCAGGTTGCTTCAAGTATTTCTACATTTTGATATCCTTATCATTGTGATAATTTCTATGAAACACTTTATTCCAGAACACTTGAGGAAATATATGCACGAAAGAGTTCTAAAAAAGGCAGCAGGACAGGTACGATGCGATCAGGCTTTTGCATGAAACGCCTACAAACAGTGTTAGACAGTTTGTCACTGCGTAAAGGTAACGCAGTAAATGAAGGTAATACTGTTTTGAGCACCTTGGCTGTTGTACACTTCACAAATAAAATAAAGAAATGAGGCTTATTGAGGCTATATGCGAACGTGTAAGAATGTACAGTAAATGTATAAAATCAATAAGCGGATATCATATGGAAAAAATGGGTCAAAAAAGTGTATCATGCCTTCATACATTTTACCAGCTGTTTATTTTTTGAACTGAATTTCTAATCCACATTTTAAACTTACAGTGACATCTAATGGCAGTCAGGCGACCGGTGATCTGTCCGTGAACGATAGACATGATGACAGGGGTATCCCCTCTGTGCCTCCCCCTGATGTAAACCCATCTTCACGTCCATCAAGAGCTGCAGGTAGGTTTGTGCTATATAACATCTTATTGAAATCTGCTCAGGTCAGATTGAAATTTCAATCTACTGAACTCAAATCAAGTCCACGTGCTGAAGGATTAACCAAATCTATCACTCTGTCAGACCAAAAAATCCAGTTAAACTACACTTGTTTCAAATTTCTGCTCATCAACTTGATCTCTCAGTATGTCCCTCCAGTTTGTTAAGTCTGCCAAATGATATAAGTTATGTAAGGCTTAGAGCATAGTGATTGATTGAATGAGAGTTGGCATGAAATAGGGTTATGTACTGCACATAAAGTAAGCAGATACTTGTTCAAATATTTTTTCAAGAAATAATAAAACCCTGTGGTATTTTGTAAAGTTATGGTGTTTGAAACTATATGGTGGCATTTGTTTTGTTAATTTGACACCCCTGCTTTCTTTGCACAAAATTATGATTGTTTTTTTATTTGCTCAGGGGATATGATAGAATATGAGAACTCTCCTCGTCCTGGATACAAGAGTTCACACCCCTCTATAAATGAAGTGAAGATAGGAGAAGAAGGAAAAGGAGATGGAATTGGTAAATTATAGATTTCTTCTTTTCCTTAATTTTATTTTTGTTACTTGCTGTTTATCCTGCTAATAGGCTCTTTCAACTACACACACACACACACACACACACACACACACACACACACACACACACACACACACACACACACACACACACACACACACACACACACACACACA
>NW_019775928.1:0-30438 GCF_001039355.2 Lingula anatina | reverse complement strand
ACACACACACACACACACACACACACACACACACACACACACACACACACACACACACACACACACACACACACACACACACACACACACACACGTACATGCACTTACATATGAAGCTTAAGCAGAAGATTATTATGGATTACATTTTAGCCAATCAGGGTTGGGAAGAGGAAGAAACCAGGCGAGCTCCTGAGCCATCTCCATCTAATACCCGCCAAGAAGGGAAAGAAATCTACACCAGCGGAGACGGGGCGGAGTATGAGTTAATACGGACACCAGGTGATGGAGACTGTTTCTTTAGGTCATGTGTTCGAGGACTGAATGAGGATCTTTTCAACAGTGCGAAAGGCATGGACAAGTATTGTCAAAACCCCAAAGACAGGGAAAAGGAAGATCATTTGGTTGTAGACATCAGGAATCGAACTGTTGATCACATGCAGGAGGATAATGTTCATTATGAAAAAATGTTGAGAAGTCTTAAAACATCAACTGGGCAGGGCAGGGATTTTCTCCGTGAACACTCGATTGAAATGTCGACAGGTGAAGCGGAGGGTGTAGAAGATAGGTCAGGTATTTTCACTGATGAACACTACAGGAACTTAGAAACCGAGATCAAAGATATGAGGAAACCTGGGGTCTATGCTACTCATTTAGAGGTGGAAGCCTTGGCTTATGTGGAAGATGTGGTGATACACGTGTTTCAAATGACAAATGGACAAAAAATCCAGGAGATACATTGTTTTGGCAAAGAGCCAGAAAAAAAGAAAGACATTTACTTAATGTACAGGCCGACTGACAGCGGACGCTCAGGTCATTATGACCTGTTATGCAGAGTGAAAAATTCTTATGATTTGGAATAGATGTGGCTTGAATATTTGGCAAAAAATATCAAAGGTATATATTTTAAAAAGGAAAAAAAATGTTCAAGACTATGATAGGGGATTCATTTCTATTTTTTTTTAAAGTTTTCAGTGAACGATTGAACAACATTAGCCGATTGAGAGTGCCTAGCTTGCACTTTATGTATTCTTTTTTTCCTAATATTTATTACATATCACAGCTTGCAAGTTCAACTTGATTTCAGTTTTTTTCTTTGCCTGTCTCTTTTTAGTGTCTTCATAATTCCATTTTGGAGTACCAACAAGACCGTATCCATGAGCAGCCAGAAAGACAGACGACTTCACAGCAAACCTCTCTATAATACTGCTGGATGAACATGATGATGGACCCATTCCAGGATTAAAAAAAAGAAAATATATAAGTAATCATCGTTACATACAGAAATCCAGTATTTCATAACCAGAAGCTAGGTGCAATGTTAATGCCGAGTCAACTTTTCACAACATGGGAATTGCATGCTATCATCATACCATAAGCATTATATGTAAGCAAGACGAATGTATAATAATAAATTATGTTAGGGCCTGTTCTCTTTGTTAATAATATCTACTAACAAAAGGTATGACTTTTCTGAGTGCTCAAATTATAAAGTTCATGTATATATATATGACATTGTGATATAATTTACTTAGATGCACAGAGCCTGTCATTGATAAACTTAAAAATTAAGTATTGGTACTAGCTACTTAAAATATAGGACTTAACAACATTGTAGAAATACAATTATATACAGTGTATGTATTTCCTAGGTCTTTTTGGATTTTTTTGTAGCTCTTATGCATTGTCACTGTAATGATGTCTCAAGTTAAAGATATCTCATAAATTAATATCCTTCACTTGACTTATTAATTAGTTGACTGTACGGTGACTTGACTTCGAGTGCAGGGTATCTGAAGAGAAAATGTGAATACATGATTAAGATATGACAATCTAACATATGTACAGGTCACTGTAACTTACAGTGGTATCCATCAGTGGTCAAAACTCAACACATCTTTTGTATCAGTTTCTGTCCATTTTTATATCAAATTTGCTATAGTTCATAGCTTAAAATTATTCGTAGGTAAGCTGATATTTTCTAGGTTTATAAGAAAAACAGTGTGTTATGCTTACCTTGAAATGTACATATCCAGAATATATATTTCTAGTATTAATTACGGCAATGAAATTATGCTGTGAAATATCATTTTTTAGGATGCAAGACCGATACCATATCATGAATTTTAATATGGAATATAATATTAAACAATACCTTGTCACATTTTCTGTTATTTACTTTGTAAGTCTGACTTTGTATGGAAGTCTTATCATGTCTCATGTGTATTTATAGGTTATGTACATTGTATATAAGTCTGTTCTAATATGATACATGATAATTCTACCATTGTTAAACATAGCTGAATGGCTTTGGTGTTTATTTACAGGCCCATAGTCAGCAATTTCGGAGGAGGGGTTCGTTTTCTGAAAAAGTGTACCTTTTACCATAAAATCCTCAAGTACATAGATCACATTTTACTCAGAAAGGACCTTTTCTCAGCAAAAAGGGCTACAGGCCTGATTTAGGCCTGTTTCAATTAACACAAATTTTTACAGTGCAGCATAGAAGTGAACGATGTTGAAGTTTTAGACCACCTGTTTAAACTTCTATATAAAGGTAAAATTGTTCATGTGTAACTGTGAAAAATTATAGCAATTTTATAAGAATTGCAATGTATTTTTAAAATTATCTTTGTTTTCCAGATCTTTAAACAATATTTGAATACTGTATTTGTGATAAGGCTCAAAGAGTGTTTTCTATTTTTGAATGCTGATAGAAATTGTTACAAGATAATACTTGCTGGTATGTTGTTCTAGAAACCCATTTTATAATGCCATATATCAGATTATATATAATATATATATTATATGATCATCAACAAGGTTGTGAATTGAGCCTAAGTGAGTTATAAAGAATTTTAGATTTGCCCTTTTTAGTTGCCACTTATATGCTTGTTATTTCATGGTTCCTTCAATCAGTTATGTTGGTAATAAGTTCAGAATATGTCATAATAGGTCACGCATTGCATTTGAACACAATTTTATCATTGATGTGTTCCTGCAGGACAGTTTACTGCTTGTTATTGTGCCATCTATAAAAATGACTTCCAGATCAGGTAGAAAGTTAATATTTCAGAGCAGTACACAACAGGGGAATAGTGATGTCACCCTGGCAACTTATGCAATACCATTTTATATTATCACTGTAACATATGCACTCTCACTCACTGAAAATCTTTAAACGATTTATGAGTGTTATTACCTCCTNGCATCATGCCTTCATACATTTTACCAGCTGTTTATTTTTTGAACTGAATTTCTAATCCACATTTTAAACTTACAGTGACATCTAATGGCAGTCAGGCGACCGGTGATCTGTCCGTGAACGATAGACATGATGACAGGGGTATCCCCTCTGCGCCTCCCCCTGATGTAAACCCATCTTCACGTCCATCAAGAGCTGCAGGTAGGTTTGTGCTATATAACATCTTATTGAAATCTGCTCAGGTCAGATTGAAATTTCAATCTACTGAACTCAAAATAGTCCACGTGCTGAAGGATTAACCAAATCTATCACTCTGTCAGCCCAAAAAATCCAGTTAAACTACACTTGTTGCCAAATGATATAAGTTGTGTAAGGCTTAGAGCATAGTGATTGATATAATGAGTTGGTATGAAATGGGGTCATGTGCTACACATAAAGTAAGCAGATACTGTTCAAATATTTTTTCAAGAAATAATAAAACCCCGTGGTATTTTATAAAGTTATGGTGTTTGAAACTATATGGTGGCGTTTGTTTTGTTAATTTGACACCCCTGCTTTCTTTGTACAAAATTATGATTGCTTTTTTATTTGTTCAGGGGATATGATAGAATATGAGAACCTTCCTCGTCCTGGATACAAGAGTTCACACCCCTCTATAAATGAAGTGAAGATAGGAGAAGAAGGAAAAGGAGATGGAATTGGTAAATTACAAATTTCTTCTTTTCCTTAATTTTATTTTTGTTACTTGCTGTTTATCCTGCTTTCAGGCTCTTTCAACTACAGATGCCTGATTGCCTTGTACAAAATTATGATTGCTTTTTTATTTGTTCAGGGGATATGATAGAATATGAGAATTCTCCTCGTCCTGGATCCAGAAGTTTGCACTCCTCTATGAATGAAGTGAAGACAGGAGAAGAAGGAAAAGGAGATGGAATTGGTAAATTACAGATTTCTTCTTTTCCCTGATTTTATTGTAACTTTCTGTTTATCCTGCTCTCAGGCTCTTTCAACTACACACACACACACACACATACATGTACATGCACTTACATATGAAGCTTAAGCAGAAGATTATTACGGATTATATTTTAGCCAATCAGGGTGCCAATCAGAGTTGGGAAGAGGAAGAAACCAGGCAAGCTCCTGAGCCATCTTCATCTAATACCCACCGAGAAGGGAAAGAAATCTACACCAGCGGAGACGGGGCAGAGTATGAGTTAATACGAACACCAGGTGATGGTGACTGTTTCTTTAGGTCATGTGTTCGAGGACTGAATGAGGATCTTTTCAACAGTGCAAAAGGCATGGACAATTATTGTCAGAACCCCAAAGACAGGGAAAAGGAACATCATTTGGTTTTAGACATCAGGAATCGAACTGTTGATCACATGCAGGAGGATAATGTTCATTATGAAAAAATTTTGAAAAGTCTTAAAACATCGATTAGGCAGGGCAGGGATTTTCTCCGTGAACACTCCATTGAAATGTCAACAGGTGAAGCAGAGGGTGTGGAAGATAGGTCAGGTATTTTCACTGATGAACACTACAGGAACTTAGAAACCGAGATCAAAGATATGAGGAAACCTGGGGTCTATGCTACTCATCTAGAGGTGGAAGCCTTGGCTTATGTGGAAGATGTGGTGATACATGTGTTTCAAATGACAGATGGACAAAAAATCCAGGAGATACATTGTTTTGGCAAAGAGCCAGAAAAAAAGAAAGACATTTACTTAATGTACAGACCAACTGACAGCGGACGCTCAGGTCATTATGACCTGTTATGCAGAGTGAAAAATTCTTATGATTTGGAATAGATGTGGCTTGAATATTTGGCAGAAAATATCAAAGGTATATATTAAAAAAAGGAAAAAAAATGTCCAAGACTGTGATAGGGGATTCATTTCTATTTTTTTTTTAAGTTTTCAGTGAATGATTGAACAACATTGGCAGATTGAGAGTGCCTAACTTGCACTTAATGTATTCTTTTTTTCCTAATATTTATTACATATCACAGATTGCAAGTTCAACTTGATTTCAGTTATTTTCTTTGCCTGTCTCTTTTTAGTGTCTTCATAATTCCATTTTGGAGTACCAACAAGACCGTATCCATGAGCAGCCAGAAAGACAGATGACTTCACAGCAAACCCCCCTATAATACTGCTGGATGAACATCATGATGGACCCATTCCAGGATTAAAAAAAAGTTTTTAAAGCACAACGCCTTGAAATTCTTTGTTGAAATAGCAGAAAATATATAAGTAATCATCATTACATAAAGAAATCCAGTATTTCATAACAAGAAGCTAGGTGCGATGTTAAAGCTGAGTCAACTTTTCACAACATGGGAATTGCATGCTAGCATCATACCATAAGCATTATATGTAAGCAAGACGGATGTATAAAAATAGATTATGTATGGGCCTGTTCTCTTTGTTAATAATATCTACTAACAAAAGGTATGACTTTTCTGAGTGCTCAAATTATAAAGTTTAATACATGTGATATAATATACTTAGATGCACAAACTTAAGAACCTGTCGTTGATAAACTTAGAAATATATTGGTACAAGCTACTTAAGATACAGAACATGACAACATTGTAGAAATACAATTATATACAGTGTATGTATTTCCTGGGTCCTTTCGGATTTTTTTTTGTAGCTCTTATGCATTGTCACTGTATTGATGTCTTAAGTTCAAGATGTCCCATTAATTCATGTTCTTCCCTTGACTTATTAATAAGTTGGCTGAATGGTGACTTGACTTTGAGTGCAGGCTATCTGAAGAGAAAATGTGAATACATGATTAAGATATGACAATCTAAGATAATGCCTTGTATGAGGTCACTGTAACTTACAGAGGTATCCATCAGTGGTCAAAACTTGACACATTTGTGTCTCGATTTTTGCAGCAGTTTCTGTCCATTTTTATATCAAATTTGCTATAGTTCATAGTTTAAAATTATTTGTCGGTAAGCTGATATTTTCTAGGTTCAGAAACCAATGTGTTATTCTTACCTTGAAATGTACATATCCAGAATATATATTTCTAGTAATTACAACAATGAAATAATGCTGTGAAATATTATTTAGGATGCAAGACCGATACCATATCATGTATTTTAATGTGGAATATAATATTTAACATTACCTGGTCACATTTTCTATTATGTTCTTTATAAGTCTGACTTTGTATAGTGGTTTTTCTTGTTTCACATGTATTTGCAGGCAATATATACTAATTAGGTCTGTTTTAGTGTGAAACATGATGATTCTACCATTGTTAAACATAGCAGAATGGCTTTGGTGTTTATTTAGGCCTGTTTCAATTAACACAAATTTTTACAATGCAGCATAGAAATGAATGATTTTGGAAATTCTAGAGCACATGTTTAAACTTCTAACAGTATAAAGCTAAAAAAAATGTTCATGTTAAACTGTGAAAAATGGTTGCAATGTTATAAGATATGCAATATATTTTTAAAATTATCTTTGTTATCCAGATCTTTAAACAATATTTGGATACTGTATTTGTGATAAGGCTAAAAAGGTGCACTCACAGCGTTTTCTATTTTTTAAATACTGATATAATTGTTACAAGTTAATACTTGCTGGTATGTTGTTCTAGAAACCCATTTTATAATGCCATATATCAGATTATATATAATATATATTATATGATCATCAACAAGGTTGTGAATTGAGCCTAAGTGAGTTATAAAGAATTTTAGATTTGCCCTTTTTAGTTGCCACTTATATACTTGTTTTTTCATGGTTCCTTCAATCAGTTATGTTGGTAATAAGTTCAGAATATGTCATAATAGGTCACGCATTGCATTTGAACACAATTTTATCATTGATGTGTTCCTGCAGGACAGTTTACTGCTTGTTATTGTGCCATCTATAAAAATGACTTCCAGATCAGGTAGAAAGTTAATATTTCAGAGCAGTACACAACAGGGAAATTGTGATGTCACACTGGCAAATTATGCAATACCATTTTATAGTATCACTGTAACATTTGCACTCTCACTCACTGAAAATCTTTCCACTATTTCGGTCTGTTATTACCTCCTTGTGCCTAATATATCTAGCTGTTGGTACGTACCCAGTAGGTGACATCACCTCTCTGTTACAATATTTCTCTCTCTATTTGCAAAGACACATTCCTGGTGCTTTTGATAGTCCCATATTAGATCGCTAGTACGAGCGTAAGTTATTGTACTAAAGTGGCCAATAGTAGGCCATGTGTCATACATGAAAGGGATCTTAAATGACAGGGACTCTAAAAAGTTTTGTTTTGAAGTATGTGGTTATCTTTGTTAGCAAATTAATATTGCTGTAGATTAAATTCAAAGATGTTTGTGTTTAGATAGATGAAAACAACTATGCAGAGCCTTTGAAGTAGTCCTACTTTAGTGCATTTTATGCCTTTTGAAAGGTAGTTTTATATGAATATAGTTGTGCCCTTTTTGTATTTGTAGTGATTAAGTGTGTCATAATTTATATAACAGTTGTTTTATTGAAGAGATGAAACATGTTGAAGGCAATATCTGTTTTTTCGTGATTTAATTGCTTTTAAAATCGGAGTTGACTGGAACTGCAAAAATTGTTGAATAAAGAGTTATTTCTCTGGAAAATGAGACAAAAAGTGTGTTGATCAGTCCCGCCTCTTGCATAAAGAAACTGACAGAGTAAAAAAATGATAATCCATAAAATTATTTTAAAAAATATCAAAGTATATAAATGAAATTTTTTTCAAAACATTTTATCATAGATTATAGGATTTTTTTCATTAATCTGCCTCACATAAGATGGTGCGTCAATCATAGCTGACCAATGAAATGAACATAAATGGACGAAAACTTTGTAAAAAAAATAGTCATTTGCCGGAGTTTTGAAACCCGAATCTAAAAACCTATTGCTTGCAAAGTCCAAATATAAAATGGCCATGCCCACTCGTGTAAATTCTAACGTAAAATTTCGACCAATCAGTGGTCAGAAGATTCGACCGGCAAATTGGTGCGGGATAGGGGCAGCCATCTTTGTTGTCATAAAAACAGGTGCTGTCAAACTTGGTGACATTCATCAACGGTATTTGACAAATCGAGGAGGTTTCGGTACCAAAATGGCATGTACGGACGTCCCTTGTGCGACGTACATGGCCCTCTACATCGTTTCCATGCACATAATCAACAGCAACTCTCGAACATCGAGTCACTGGCGACTGAATTTTGATGAGGGGAAGGTGGTGACGGATGAAAAACCGCAAGATAATGGACTTAGAAAACCCGATGAGGATCTTATGTTGAATATTTTGACGACCGCAAGAGTGTCTAAAGACGGAGAGTGGGTTTTAGAGATGGAGCAAGGGCACTGTGCGGATTGTAAAGCTGAAATTGAAAAGTAAGTCGAGCGTCCATACTAAAGCATGTTATGGACGGTTGAACGTTCATTGTTTTACAGTTAAAACGAATCAGCTACATTTTTTTTACATTTCTGAGTCCAATATCAACCGTCCTTATTAGTGGTTTTCTTGATGACCACACATAAATATACATGTGAGATAAAAATCTCCACCACCACACTAGCCAACAGTGAGTAACAGTGGTCATTTCTTCTGACCTGAAATGACAGGTATGTTTTTTTTAAACGTCAGTCACACATTTTGTCTGCTTCCCTTCTATCCTGATTGAGCAGTTTTACCATACCCCCTCCTGTCTGTAATTCTCTTTCCATTTCACCTAACCTCTCTCTCTTTTTTTTTTTGTCTGTTACTAAATGAAAATATAACATTTCATTTCAAACCATTTAACTCAAAATGTAATATTATATTTAAAACTTTTTAGTAGTATTGAAAAATATTTTTAAAGCTGTTAACATGAATATGTGTATTTTATTGATTCTATTCAAATGCAGGCCTATAGCTTGGGGGAGTTAAAAAATAACACCATTTTTGTCCAAAATAAAAAAAAAAAATCCACTTTGGGTTAAATTAGATCTAGGCACACAAAGGTTTCATGGTAAATAGTCCATTTTTTTCAGAAAAAGAACCTTTTCTTTGAAATGGCTGGCTACAGGCTTAAAACTATATTATACTTGTATATATCATATATTTAGAATTTATTGAAACTGAATTAACTAATTGAACCTTTTTCTCCAGTCCATCCACAGACACTCCTACGAAATCTACCTCCATCACTACCCCTCACCAGGCGGGCCACGGCAGTAAATACGACCTCCTGAGCTGCGGGAAACCTGTCAACACCACGCCGTACGATCATCTACAGGGTATAGCCAATAGGAAGGGACACGTACACATTCCCGAGCCTGAGGTGGCCATGATATTTAAGAAAAAAGGCAGTCGGAGCTCCGAGGTGGACATGAGCGACCTGGAGAGACGGTTGAGGAAGTCACGGCGAGAGGTAGGTGGGGGTGATGTGCAAAATAATAATAATAATAATAATAATTATAACAAAAGTGATGATATTGCATTAATAAGAATAACTCTAACCAAAGTGTAGAAGTTGTACAAAGATATATAAGTGAGGATAAACATACCAAAATTTACATTAACTAATATCTATTAATCTCATTGTTTTTTAAAACTAGTGAAATAAGGGTATTTCTCTGTATTTTATGTAGTAAAGATGTTCCTGTATTATATGTAGCATAAATAGGCTACAAATATATCATGTATGTAGATAATGTAGTATTTAGAGTTCTGTCATTTAAATCATTCTCATTTTGTATTTGCCAGAAGCCAAGGTCAGCCCAAGTCTTCAACCAAATAGGCAACTACTGGAGGATAAAAGGCAACACACAGTTGTCCATAGAATGCTTCAGAAAGGCTCTCTCCATATCTCCTAACAATCCCGATGTGCTTCTGAACCTGGCGCGAGTTCTCTTTAATTTACAATTCCTGGACGATGCCATATTTCTCACGCGAAAATCCTTGGAATTGCAAACGGCCGACCAAAACTCCTGGCTTCAGCACTTTACTTTAGGGGAGATCCTCAAAGCGTACGGACACTTTCACGAGGCGGCTTTGCATTTTCGTCACACGCTCGATCTGAACCCTGGTTTTCAGCCCGCGCAGGCGCATTTGCGTGAGATGGAAATGACTCCTGATCCCACAGTGACGTACTATACCCTATTTATTATCCTGTTTCTTGTATTGGGAGTCTTGGTTGGGATTCTCACGTCTTTAGATGCGAACCTGGATGATTACGGAGAGTTGTCGAAAACTCAGCGCCATTTTAACAGAGCGATGGCCATGAGGTCCATTAAGCTGGGGATTAACCCAAAGCTGATGAGGATGAGAAAGTGTAACTGTTGATGGTTTGATTTTCTGATGTACTTGGGCATTGGAATGCCGGGAACCAGATTTTATCTGTAATAAAAGTTGTCCTAACTGTGTTCAGGACATGTTGGGAAAAAATCATTAATGGTAATTGCAGCTGGAAAGTAGGGGCATTGGTGATGTAATCTTCATATCTGGTGATGTGATTTAGATTACGTCTTGTTTAATTTGGATGAGTTTGGAACATGCATCTTATTGATAACTTCTTTGTAGGCTCCAGTGATGAGTATATGACCAGTGAAGGATTTTTTTCCCATGTGTCTTGGACAGTGCAGGACAACTTTGCCTGGCGATGGCATTTATTGTTTCCATGACAACGTAACTTAATCTTTATTATTTATGTGTTAGGGGCCGCAGTTTCGCAGTATATAACATTGTGCTGCACTCTGGTTGTACTGCAGTTTTATGGAGTTCTTTAAGCACAAGAGTGCTAGAGGATATTTGTTTTAAATTCTGAAAAAAGGTTTTCGTTAAAGACTTTTTTGTTTGTTTATTGCATTTCATTCATTCACTTGAGAAATGTGTGTGAAATATTGAAGTAGATTTCCAGTTAATATCATTGATTTCAGTGATGCAGTTTGAATTTTCATAGTCCGCAACTAAGTTTTTCATTATTTTGTAGTCTTATTGATAAGTTTTCATCTTTCTTTTTATTTCCAGACTTTAAGTCAACAATAGCAAAGTTAACAGTGGACGTTTGTTGTTTTTCTTTCTTTGATTGTTTTATTGTTGCTGAAGAGCATTTTAAAAAGTATAGTTTGGTAAAGCAACAAATTATACATTTACAATTTAAAAATGTTTGCCAAAGTTGAAGTACTTAGTAATTTTCATTAAAGTATTCTAAATTTCTAACTGAATATTTTGCTAATTTTAACCAGAACAGGTGAAACTGCAGTTACTAAATTTTAGTTTTATTTTCTTGAATTGTGTAATAAAATGTGCATGCTATGAAAAGCAGAACTGTTTTGCTTATTTAACTTACAGTTTTCTTATGAATTTATTTGAAATTAATTTATCAGTGAAGAAAAAATATTCGTCCTCCCCATCTCCAGATAAAGGGTCTCCTTTGCAATGGCATGGACTAGAAACCTTTGTACAAAAATCCGAATCAAATATTTCAAGAAAAGGTGTTGATTTTTATTTATTTATTGCTCCTGAAGAAGACTGGTATGTTATTGCTAATAAAATCTGCACCCCGCTTTCACTGTTTATACTCGGGAGACTCTTGGCCAGCACTGTGTGGATGAGTCACCTTTGGAGCCCTGGCACCCAGGGTGTATTTCTCGACACAATTATCTGTTTTAAGTGATACATTTCGAAATCTTTGTTGATTTGAAAAAGTAAAAACCAATTTAGAAGAAAAAATCAGATCTAGGTCACTTCACTCCACTAAAATTTTGATGATCATTTAAGAGGTACCCTATACTATTATGTGCTTGTAATTTCATGTTCATTCATGGCATTATCCCACCATCTCCATGACAATAAATCTGTGCCACGGAATTATGAGAGAGAGAGAGTGAGATTTCATCAATGGCACACTGAAACTGGAAAACCCAAGTTGATAAAGGGAGATAAAATTGTATTCTGGTGTCACTTCATATCTGTACAATTGCCCAAAATAAAAATTAGGTTCCAAAAATAAAGAAGAAGGTTATAGCTGTTTATGCCAGTGCAATATTTATAACACTGGAAGATCTGAAATATTGCTGTAGAGTTCTTGATACAGGTGAGTGTAAATGTTTTTATCCCCACCCCCCTTAAAAAAATTGATTAGAAATTGTTGGATCCCCTTCCTCCTTCCTTGTCCTCTATATTAAAGTGACCAAACCCAATCCCTTAAACATGATTTAAATTATTTAATCACACGGCACCACTGGAATTAATCATTATTAAAAAAATAAAAGTGTCGTCAGAAAAAATAAATCACATAAAAATGATCAAAAATAAAGGCATAAAAGATATTTTATTGAGCATTAAGTGCATTTACATTGATATGATCTTCAAATTATACTATCAAAAGATTTGTATCAATGTATTACAATAATAATTAGGGTATATAAAATTTTGATATAAATCGTTGGTCTACTGTGTCCATTTTCTGTATCTTCCAAAGTTTGAGACTACATTGCCATTGAAAAGATGTGTTAGTTGCGACACTTCCTGGTTGCCAACGCAATGCGTCCAAACCCAGTGACTCATCCAGATAACCTGACTGTAGACTATTCGCCATTAAAATCTCAACGTCCGAACATGGCTGAAGGTTTGTCTACAGCGTACAGGAACACGTAAGTAGAACAAATAATATCGAAGTGGACACTTTACAGACGCTTACGCAGACTCTAACCCGTCTGAATAGATGTGCAGTTGAGTATTTCGTACACAGGGAAGTTAAGGCTGATAAGGGATGTAAATAAGTCCATGTTGAGGCGTAGTGAATTGCCAAACTGCTTGGGGGTTGACTCTCGTGTGAGTATTTTTAAATACTTACTCAGTATTTCATTTCTGAAAGGTCAAATCTGCGACCTTATCTCAGAACCCAGTGTGTGTCTGTCATATTTTGGGGAATTGAGCTTATCGTTTGGACAACCTGTTTTGGGTTAACTATAAAATTCTCCATGTACAGTTTCATTTTAAAGGTGAGCAGATTGTTGTCTTTTAAGTAGTGTATTTTTTTTGATGACTCATATAATGAGAGTGTTTGTACCAACATAAATGGCTATGGTTTAGTTTATTATCCCTATATTAGATATGAATGAAAAGCACAAAGGTTTATGACGGGTTATGACTGAAAAGAGAGGGCGTATCTGCTATATCAGACTATATTTACTTGACATATATACAGTGTATACTAGTAAGGGGGTTGCACATACATCAGTAAGGACTTATATTTACTTGACATGTATAAGCCAAAACCTCTGCAAGAAGACTCTGTCTGAAGGAAAAATAAAGAACTAAGATATTGTTTAGTAGAAAACATCAAAAAGATTTACATGGGGTGTTGTTCTTTTGGTTTTGGCTCAATTTCAGTAAGTGTCAATGATGGCATTAATGATGCCATTACGGTAAGTAGTGGCTTAATTGGTCAGTTTTGGGTTGGTCAGTAAGGGAGAAATGCCAGTGGACATGTAGATGATGCCAAACCCCTTGAACCGGTGTTCTGCTATCTATAGGCATGCTTAAGCATGATCTGCTTTGGACCGAAAATCTGTTTAACTCGTGTTATCAGCCCGTAGCACATATTTCAGTAGCTGAGGAGCGCGGGGTGTCTTTGTTATCCTGCAGGTCTGCAGAGAGCTGCCACTAACCGTCAGATGGCCATATATATATATATATATATATATATATATATATATATATATATATATATATATATATATATATATAATATCCCTTGTAAATTATAAATGCCTTTTTATGGATGAAAGTCAGACCACTCTCCATTCTGAAGTCATCTATGGCAGACCATGCCTCTGATGATGCCTGGAAGGTTTCCTTCAGCTGTGTCATCACGGGTCTTAATTGCACTTCAGCAAGTGCACACATTATTGTGTGTGACAAGTCTTCGTGTCAGCTCATGGGCATTTACATATGAATTAATAATTGCTCATTTCTTAGTGTTTAGGAAATACCTAGGGTTTGGTTAATTCTTTCTAGACAGGAAGTTCACCAGTGCACATTAATAGTTGCATTGTTGTGTTAGGCCTGGTTCTATGTCAGAAATAAGAATTTGGTAACTATTCACTCCAAAACAACTCACTTATTGCAGTATTTCATGTTTGTCAAGATTTGTCAAAGGGATGGTTGTTGCATAAGTAAAGTATTTAATGATTATTTTAGTTGTTTTGCAGTAATATCTTTTGACATGAACATCTAGTTAATTTTCCACACCTTTCAAATCATAATTTTTAGCAGTTGCCAGTGAGTTAATTTTGAGAAATATTTCTCCACAGTTATACCAACAAGGTCTTTTACTTTGATGTAAAGAACAAATGCCTTCACCAAGTTGGACTAGATCCAAGATCTTTGAGCATGCATGAACTTTCAAAAAAATATTTTCCAAAGCAGAAATTTTGACCCATCTATTTCCACTGCATTCCACCATGCCCTGGCCACCGTGACATATGGCATTTAGACAGTTATCACAGACTAATTAATACACATGTGTTGGTATATGGCAAAGGTCTAGCAACTCTAGCCCATGGTACATGTTTTTTATGCATCTGTGTTCTCTTGACACCCATTGAAGCTGGCCTCTGGTTTGCTTTAATATATTGTTCATACTGAGTAGACTTTCAATTTTAATCATATTACTTAAAGGCTGACAGAGAGTTAGACCACATTGCTATTGGCACCAGCGTAGATCGATCCAACTCTGCAGGGATTCTTACTGAGTGTAATCAGCTTAACTGAATGACCCGTCTCCTCCTGACATTTAGTAGAATACAGAAAAGCTGGTGATTGTACATTGATTGCATTGGAAACAAAAGGAGGCGTGTCATTCAGTAAGGCTGATTGCACTCAGCAAGAGTCCCCGCAAAGTTGGATCAATCTACATAGACCAAAAGTGCCTATGGGAAGGGCGTCCTAAACCTTGAAGTAGCTAATGTTCAAAGTTCCTTAAAATTTGAAAAAAATCTTTTTCAATGCCAGCAGTACATCATATCCAAAACATTTGGCATCCAGTAATTAAAGTTCTCTTACAGTAAGAATGCCTCTGGTACATTTTTTATGTTCAAACTGATTAGAAGTTCAGTTTTAATGTTAGGTGCATGCTCTCTCATCATCCTTAGGTAAATACTGGAAGTCCCACATATTGTGAATATTTTATATCTTTATTACTGCTGATTGGTAAGCTTTGAAGAGGGTGTTGACTCTGTCCTGCATACATTTGCATTTTTAAACACACGCAGACTGTTAGCTGGGTCGATATGTAGAAAGAATTTAATTTTTTCCTGGAAATTTCCTCAATTTTTCCCTTAATATCTATTTCAAGGAATGTCCTTTCCAAAACTGTTTAGAAAATAATGGTGCAGAAAGCTGTTTTCAAGTTCTAAATACCGTACCCGTTATTTATGGTGTTCAGTGAAAATGTGGCATATCATTTAATTCCTTGAAAGTCTCTTTTTATGTACAGATACAACTTTGTTCTGTGCTTGAGATTGTTGAAATATTCTAAACCTAAATTTAATAGGGTTCATAAAACTTCTTCAATTTGTTTGAATTAAGTGTTTTTACTAATTGTGTTTACCAAGCGCCCTTAAGTACTATAACTTTTTTAAAAAACAAATACCAGAAAAGTTGGTTGACCTGAGTAAGGTGTTTGGCAAACTGCCAGGGTCATTTGGTGCCTTGTAGTTAACGGTGGTTATTTTCTGCTATCATAACACGGGAAGTTAAACATTAACAGGCACTTAGCCCCGGGGTGAAATGATTGAAGGATAATTTATATATCATTAATCAAGGATCATAAATCTATTCAGTACGATTACTAGTCCATGAACAATTGGTATGTTTTTTGGGGCCCCTATTATGTTGTAGAAGTGGTGGTTGGCATAATGCTTGGATGGGTTGTGTACAATGGCCTAAGTTTGATGTCTGGATTTTCCAAAATATCTTTTAATCATTGTTTACTTTACCTCGTATTGTTTAAAAATATTTCAGGTTGTTTTATTGAAATTGTTCCAAAAGCTCGGTAGATTATTTTAAAATAAAAGCTATCTGATAAAAAATATAGCTTACTTGATATATTCTTTGCTAACTCACAACATTTGTGTGTCGAGAACAAGACCAACTTTTAGTAAAATTTACCATACCTTATGATTCTATTACTTAATCCAGAATTTAAAATTTTAAAACCCAGTTTGTGTGACGTGGACGTCCTTGATTGACCAAATTACATAATTCAGCCTATTTTAAATTTCATGACACGAGAGATATGGGTGCTTCATACATAATGTTGATCTCTTTGCTGACATCATTTAGTCAGTTTCAAGGCTTAACTTATTCCTGTTGTGAATACATCTTGTATAATGAGTGGGAGTGGCACTTGTAATATTTTAATTTAGAAGTGTTATATTGGAGCAGAGGAGTTGGGGGAAGGGTGAAAGGCTATTAAAAAAAATATATATATATATTTTTTTTTGAAGAGCCAAGAGAACATTATGGTGGATTTCAATTGTTTCCCTGAGTGACATTTTTGGACTAGTACCAATCCTGTTTGATATCCTGTCTGAATGCGTCTGATTGGTGTTTTAAAAAACGGAGCCTTAAGTCTCTGGGTTACACGTCTGGTGTCTGGTGAGTTCTGTCTAGACGGAAAATAACAAGACTTAGATCTAGCCATGGAGTATGGCATAGATTTTTTTTTTTTTTTTGAAATTGTCCAAGTGCCCAAACTGCCATACTGCACCAGAAATATTCATTTCCCTGAGTGTTTTTCTGTACAAACTTTTTGAAATCTTGAGCATCTGAGCATCATTTAGAAATCTTTTTTTTTACGCAAGAATATATACAATTGTTATACTAGTAAATGTTTTTTTTGTTTCCTTTGCTATTTCTTAACTTGTGGTTGGAATTAAAACTAAGTCCAAAAGCAAACGCAGCTGAAATTTTGTGACAATTCTCGCTTGTAGATACCCCCTTTCTCCCACAACACACACACACACACACACACACACACACATACACACACACACACACACATGGTTGTAGTAGCTTGCACATTAGCTGGTTACTAGTAAGCAGTAAATTCCTGACCGAGATTTTACCCAGGTTTCCAGCCATCGTGATACGACAGATGGTCTGCAGAGTATAGCGATGCAAACCACGAGTAGGTCCGGTAGAGTTTTATGTAACTTACAATTTGATTTTTGTTTACAGCCTCTTTAATGAAATTTTCAGGTTGTTCTGAAGTATACATTGAGATGTAGACTTTTGATTCCTGTGTGCCATTTAAAAGGTGTATTGTTTGTTGAAATCATTTTGTGATATCTGTAGCTTTTTTTGAGAAGTGGCTCTCGTTTACTGTGTGTTGATTTTATATTTACAACCAGTATCTAATATATTGTCTGTAATTGCCTACTGAAGTCCAACAAAATTGTTAATTTCAGAAACAGTTTTCAGTTCAAAATACCTAAAAAATATACGATTTACTAGCTCTTAATATATATATATATTTCGTCCAAATTTTTGTTTACCTGTTAAAACTGGTTTTTGTGTTTCAAAAGTTGTACCAAAACAACACCAGACCCACATTTTTTAGCCCCAGTAAAACATCTGGTCCTGTTGTAAGCTTATTTATTTTAGCCATCATGTTGTTATTGTACATGCTAGGGCTTAAACCAAACTTCTGTAGTTTTATTAGAGAGAACTGATGAAAGATGCCCATACTGAAAGGTTTAATACTATTTTTTTTTTCAGCAATTGATTGAATATTAGCACTTTTCATGTTCATTTATTTCTTATTTAACACTCATGTTGCTATACGGTCATTTGTGATCATACTCTCTTTTTACACATGGTGGAGCATGCCAGCCTCATTTTATTAAAAAAAAAAAAAAAACACATTAATTAGACTGTTTTGGAAAGCTCTGAAAGTTCACTGCAATCTAAAGTGTGGATGTAATAAACATTTTTAAATGAGGCCATTCAAGCCTTAATTTTGCACCCGTTTAGCTGCGAAATCGGGGGCGTCTCGATAGTCCGAAGGTTCTGGTCTGAAAAGTAGTAACAATTTCAACGATTTTTTAATCAAGGGTTCATTGGTCAGAAGGTTCTATAGTGAACATTCGGACCAATTAGCCTTCGGACTATTGAACCTTTGGACTATCGCTACGGCCCCATGAAATCTGCTGGGAATGCAATTTTTCTCGCTGATAGCAAAAATCATCAAGTGCAGAGGATCATTGTGATTGAAAATTTGAAAGATATTTATCTTTG
Organism: Lingula anatina; assembly: GCF_001039355.2. The sequence continues at coordinate 11,933 of NW_019775928.1, read as the reverse complement.
AACATAATACCTTCTAGACATATTCTTCAATAGCACCAAGTGCAAGGTGCCCTGTATTTAATCCAAACCATCTATTAAAACATATATTTCCTGAGTGAAACAATACATAAATATTCATTGCACTGAATAGAACAGTTTATCCCTTTCCTCCAGCTGTTTTTTTTCATTTTAGTGTTTTCATTTTATTGTTTTTTCTAATGTAGATTGATGGGTTCATTGCTGATTTAATATAGGCCAGATAGTGCAATTGTAGTCACGTTCAGACATATCATAAATGGGACTGTTTCACCATTAAAATGTGCCACTGTTTGTCAGTAAATCAATTTAATAAGTTAAGATAAATTGGTTAAGATGAAGAGGGGATATTTTGTTCTGTTTGATATTGATGAGACATGTTGCAATGTTGGTTCCAATCCAAGGGCATTGAAGGCAAGTTGAAAAATTAAAAATTATTGTGCATATTACAACCAAGAAGCAACAACAGAGAAAACCCAGATGAACTGATTTGGTTGTTGTGAAATGAGTTTTATGCTGTAAATTTTTTTAGTAAAAATGTTCATTTTAAGTCTGAAATTGTGAACCTGTCTCGTATACAGAAGCTCCACTTATCCTGTGTAGTCATTTTTTTACCCTGAATTTTATTGGCAGCATGCGGTTATGGCATAGTTGCCGAAGACCCCAGCTGGTGTTAGATGAACTGTTTGCCATGGAATAGTAACAATTAGCAGACTTTGAGATGTACTTACTAGTACAAATCTATTTTTTCACAACTCTAGCTGACTTAAATTTTTTTAGTGGGGGGGATGTGCAAGTATTCATTTTCTGCATTCCATTCGCTTTTTTACCCGAGGAAAAAAAGTAAAAAAAAAGTTTTTAAAAAGTTGATTGTTTAAGGGTTCATTATACATGCTGCATTACCTGTAACTTTTTCAAATGCTCTCTCAATCTCAAGTGTTTTTTCCCTCATTGCTCGCGTGTCCGTACGCACTTCATTAAAAGAGGTGTTCAGGGGGTTAACACACTTGAACAGAGGGCCTTTGAAACCGGCTTTTATTGGGCTTGAAAAGATTACAGCTGCAGAGAAAAGGAAGGAAACAATTAACATTAAAGACTGGTAAATAATGAGTTTGGAAGGGGGGCTGATATGTGAATTGTTTGAGGCTGCATTCCATATGTTTGTATGTACTTGGTGGTTGTTCACATGAATACTGGAAAGAGAGCTTTAAAAATCAAAATTCTGTCACTGATGCAAAGTTTTGCATACTAGTAATGAAAAAAACATTGCTAGTTAGTGATAACTTTTGGAACCAGTAATTTGAAATTAAAATCCGTCTGAAAGTGTAATGTAAAATTTGAAATGATGCTGACAGTTTGTTAAGTGCTGTCTCTTGTTTTTCCAAAATGACGGTGACATTTGAATGCTAAAAGCATAACGTTTAGAAGAATGCCATACTTTGCATTTCAAACTTTTAATTATTTTTCTTGGCAGTTATTGATTATTACATACTGTTGTCAAGAAATAATGTCGCTTTTTTCATCAAAATTTCTACACGCCTCAGTGAAATGTCAACTTTGATATCCAAAAAAACGTCAAAATAATTAACTCTAAATAATGAAGCAAAGGTGCAGATATGAAATATTAATTTCAGTCTATATCTTTTCAGGACATTGTGTGATTGGCTTTACCTGAGCGTTGATCAGACACAGATGAAGTTTTGAACCTAGAATACAGGTAAGAACATTAGATAAAACAGTCTTTATACTGTACTAGCAGGAGAATTGTGCTAGGAGGACATAAATCAGTAGTAGTTGTCCAATTGAAGACAGTATTGCAACTGTTTTGTAACAGGAAAGGTATACCTGATGTCTTGGGGGGGAACCACCACGTATTTATCTTGGACTGAAGTTGACTAAATATTTGTCTAAAAGTTAGACCAATTCTGGAGTTGGAAGTTTTTTTTTTTGTTTTTGTGAAATTGGCCACTGTTGTGAAACATAAGCCAAGTCTATCTTGTTATAAAACTCACAATATTTGATTAAATAAGACTACTACCGCTGAACTATCTAGAGTCAAAATAGAGACCAAAATTTTGGTCTTAAAATTTAGTCATATTTTTGCAGCTAAAGTCCTTTTGTCAAACCTGCCTCAGATTCCACAAAGATTCAAAAGCTGAGGCAGGCTTGGTGTGACGGGCTGCTGAGGCTGTCCTTGCATGAGGCCGTACAATCAGAATTTTTGGGAGGTGATTTCCATGTACACATTTATCAGGTGTTGATGTATATTGAGGAGCTGATGTGTTTCTCTCACCTCTTTGTTTTATCAGTAGGAAATAATGAGGGTGATAACACTAGGACCCCATTCCCAGAGATTAGAGCGATCCAAACTAGATCGACCTAACTCCCTGGAGGTTCACGCTAAATAGCTGTCAGCCGAGCCGGCACGAAAGTTAATTACCCCCTTACAGCTTGTAGTAGGCGGGACGGACATTTAAGCCGGATTATCTGACAGTAATCTAGTGAGACTCCCGATGGGGATAGATCGATCTAAAAATCTGGGAATACGCCCTAGCACTGGGCTATAGATTCTCTGTGTCAGACTGGGTTCCCATACTTAAAATCGATCCATTTGGATCAACCTTACTTGCTGGGGATTTACGCTAAATTGTTATCAGCTCAAGAGACTTAAATGACTGTCACGCCTACCGAATCAGCTAGGGGTAAAGACAATTACCCCCTAACAGTTTTACTAGGCGTGTCAGACATTTAACCGGTTAGTTTGATAGCAATTTAGTGAGACTCCCCAGGGAGATAGATCGATCCAAATCTCTTTGGGAATGGTGCCTCGGAGGCCTGTAGGATGGTGACCATGCTTTCTGTGTGACAGGCCACAGTACAGATATCACGCACAGAATTAGCCAGAGAAATAAATTTATACAGATGGTTTTAAGAATCTCTCTGCAGCTCTCTTACAGTGCATTCTGCTATATATACAAAGTTGTGTGTGTGTTGTATGTGTGTTGGTGGTTATTTATGTGCATCTTTCGTATGAGGACGTGGGCACACACACACACACACATACNGGGGGGGAAGGAGAGAGAGAGAGAGAGGGGGGGGGAAGGAGAGAGAGCAGACCCAAAACTGACTAGCATAATAGTTCCGGTTAACACATCGATAAAAGATGCTGCTTGTGTGCATATATATATATATATATATATATATGCACCATATTCTGGATATTTTGGTTAATCATTTGCTTGGTTGAATAAATGATGGGTTTTGTTGAAAATGGGAGTTGCCCTAGCCTTAGTGAAGTAATGAAATTGCTATCTTATTATGAGTACATGATGCTGCGATACTAGATTTTTCTGTATAATATTGAAACATAAAACTGTTATATAGTGGGAAGAAATACGACCATCTTTTGTTTTCTTCTGGCCTCTAGTATACTTTGTATTCTAAGCACAGTAAGCACTCTGCCAACATTTTGGTTCAAAGACATTTGTAATGCCACTTACGGCTGTTAATTGAAGCAAACGTTAAACCGCCGTAAGAGCAAATACGCTTGTACTTGCACAACAATCAAGAAAAAAGGTTTTGGTCTCTATTGTAACATCCTGTAAAAATAAGCAGCATGGAATTATGTGAGGGAGGCATTATATACAAACACAAAAAGAGTTTCAGGTAGAGAAAAGTTTGCCGTTAAAGATCATTCTTTGTATTTGAGAAGAGATTCAACCTGATAAAAGTGAGATATAAAAGGATTATTTGATTAGCAAATGTGCTTTTATGATAAATATGAAAAGATTTTGAAATCTTATTTATTAAAGGAGAAATGTCAAAGGCGAAGGGATTTTATAGGAATTAAAGTGCTTGTGTAATAAAAATGAAAAGGTATTAATTTAGAAATCTAAAGTGTTAAGGGATTACTTAACACCCCATGTTTGTAAACAAGCTTAGTAGCCATGGGGCAGTTTTAAATGTCCATGGCTGGGCAACGCTGGACTTTACTGGACGTTTACACAGGAGCAGGTTTGATCAGTCAATCCTGGTGTGGCCCATTTTCTTCTTCTTCTTCTTCTTCTTTTTTCGTGTTGATATTATTATACATCAAGCCATTGGGTTGATTTTTCAAAGAAAATATAGTTATTGCCAAATTAAACATTTATTTTATAGAAAGGATTTAGTAATCTTTTATGGAAAAATGGATTTTTTTAGACAGTGACTACTTATATCCTTGCAAAACCCCAGAAATGTTAAAATATTGATTTTTCAGTCATTCTGCATTGAGACTTAGATATAAGACAGAGTGAAATGAATTAAGATTTCTTAGAAATGTTTTAAGACTGAGTTGCACCAGGTTGGCTCCAGGATTAAAATCGCATAAACACCAATGCAAACGTTCTTTAAAGGTCCAGGCCCAAGCAAACTGGTGGCGAAGTGAACCCTTTGACCAATGCAACTATTATTATCTCCGATTGCCGACCTTTGCACCTCCGATAAGGCCAGTGTACCTTATATTTTCTGTATTGATGTTATCATAGCCTGTTAATAGAACTACTCTGCCTTGAATGAGGAGGAATTGTACAGGCTGCTTTTACATGGTCTGTGATGTGAGCTGTATAAACATTGAACTCACAGGAAAGGGTTTGGTCTGCTACGTGGGCAAGGAGACAAAAGAAGAAGGAAGAGGTTAGGCGTGGTGGGGGATGGAGTCTGGAAGGTAATATATTGGGCTTTGTATTTTTGGGGTAGACTCTGAACTTTGTCTTGGTGTGGAGAGGTGAGCTTGGAAAAGAGGTTAGTTTCGCTTTGGTACACTGGATGGTTCTGCTTTTGAAGGTAAGTACTGGCAGCAGAATCATGGGAACACTCCTCATAGCTACTACACTTCAAAAGACTAGCATTGTCTCTGGGATACAGTGCACACATATCTCCAGGACACCAAGCTGAAATTAGAAATTGTCATCGAAAGATATATATTCTGTCAGAAAACATATCGGGTTGACTTGGTATGGCATCATGGTTTATTTGTTACAGGGTCCAAAGTGGATATATTATAGGTTTATATTTTTAACACACACAGCCAATCCAGACGTGTGAGGCCTGCTATCATAGTAGAAATGCTATTAGACATGAAATGTCTCCGTACTAGTAATTGCTAAAAAAAAAAACAGGTTTATTAAGATGCTCCCCAGGGACCTCCTTGCCTAAATGGCTCAGTGTATTGTTTCAGTCGTTTCCAGAAATTTGGCACCAAAGTTACTATTCTGTCGGTGCCTTGAAGAACAGATAAGAACTGATTGGGTTATTCAGTGTGGTGTCACAGATTAGATTTCCCTCGGAGTTTGAAGTTCAAGCTCTCTTGAGAGGGCAGGCGAGTAGTAAGAAAGACACAAAGACTCGAAGATTGTTTCTATCTCTAACACGCAGGCAGTGAGGGCAGGAAAGCAAGAGTCTGGAAATGCTACAAGATTAATAAGGTGATATCAGCATATTGCTTTTCAGATTTTTAGACTCTGAATTTTCTGATTATTACTCATTTCTTTACATTAAGCCTATGGCTTTTATTTGAGTGGAAGGGGTGTCGAGGTGAAAAATGGAGGAAAGAAAAAGGTATGGGATCATCTGATGGATCGTGGACTAGAACAGACATTTCTTTTTGCACTTTTCAATTTCCATCATGTTCTTGATAGGGAAAATATTTCCTTGGTTTATTAATGATGTAAGTCATGTTGTTTTGTGTTGGTTGAGCTCTTGCTGAATAAGGCAGGTAAGGCCTCTTGACAAAATTACCCAGAAAAGTGAAAAAAGAAACCAAATAGAAATTTGGGGCAAAGGATATGCTAAGGTTTTAGGTTTATCAAAAAGTCTCTCTCATCATGGAAATATATTTTTTTTATCGTAGAAAGGAGATCAGTTGTTTAAAGAAAACATATTTAGGATTTCAGATCTGTTTACATACAGGGGATGAGACACCTCGACAGGTAAGACACCTCGACAGGTAAGACACTTCGACAGGTGAGACCTTCCGACTTGTTATCCTTATCAAATATTATGAGCTGTATTGGAAGGAATTTCCTCCCAGGCCAGAGTAGAGGATTCACAGTAGAACTTTTAAGTCTGAAAATTGGCCTAAACTTTGGTTCTCTTCAGTTTAAAATAATTCTGTAGTAGTTAACTTACTAGTAAAGAAAATAAGGATTCCTCTGAAACATTAGCCGTGTCTTTTTTGTTATAAAACGGGCATAGTATTTCATTTGAGAGGGCTACATCTGGATTATCCTGGGTCAATATTAGAGCAAATCTTAGGTGTTAAATTTGGGCCAATTTTCGGGCGTGCAAATTCTCTGGAGTAGTGAAATGTTTCCATGTCTATTTAGTAAGAACTGATCCTGATTGATGTCCAGTTAAATATTGTTGTTCATTCCTGCAACTCTTATGAGTCATTATCATGATGTGTATACATTGCTGTGGCACTTTGAGACCAAACAATTTGTACGAGTTATGCAGGGATAGTTGAGCAAAATGAATAAGTTTTGGGTTGATACCTAAGAAAAAATCCATTCCGTTAAATTTGGTCGACATAAAGGATAATTTATGTTTTAAGAAGACTCCTTTTTATTTGGAAATTTCCATGATAAGTAACATTTTATGCATGTTTTGGTAACAGGGTCTTCGCTTCTCTACCCCCCCCCCCCTCCACCCCAACTTCCTCGTCCCCGTTTTCCTCCTCTAGAATGTGCTTAGCAAATTTCCTCCATTGTTTGATTGTTTGAAAGCACTTGAGGCATGTGAGCTACCTATATTGACTTGTGTAATAATAGTATAAATCCTGCTTTATTTTGGAAACATATACTTGAAACACTTTGATGAAAATGATTTGGCCATCATCTGGAGATGAGTGAGTGAAAGGAGAAATGTGCACATTAAAGGGATAACAGCTCTTCATTTTGGTGGGGAAAGTGCCATAAAACGGATTTTGCTAGGGTAAGGACAGTTTTCTTATACTTTCCAATGGTTAGTGAATCTGTTCCGGCATTCAAAGTAAGTTGATTGGTTTCTTTAAAAAGTGTGGTTTTTGTTATAATCTCTTAAGAGATTATGGCCATCTATGAGGGTCTGCGTGGTCCAATGGGTAGCACAGATTTCAGAATAATTGAGATAATTGCTGATTTTGTGGTAAAATGGAATTTACTATATTTCTTTGTGTTGTTAACAATGTATTTATTGTGGAATTTTGCATCTCATATGAAGAGTTATCCCTTTAAGAATGGCTGTGCTTTATGCTTCAGTATTTTATTATGATAATTAGAGAAAATACATTAATTAAACATATGTAAATTTTTACAACTAAAACACAAGCTGATAAAAATTGCATTTGTATGCAATTAAAAATTACATTTATAAATTGCCTTGATTTACTGTGCCTCTCAAAATCCAGTTTTTTATTGAAAAAAAAAAAAGAAACAAAATTTTTGTGTATTGGCTCAACTAGATGTCAGCTAAACTTAAGATAAGCTCTAAATTTTGACATCCAGGAAAATTCAATTAGAACTGGGAAGCTGCCTATATTTGGCCACTCATTACATCAGTGTTTACCTTAGGGGTTAGGCAGGTATTGATTTATTGTCCTAGTTAAGATGCTGCCCTCCCTTATCACTGCCATGTATTAATATATATACCTACCTACATGGCCAAAAGTATGCTGTAAAAACTATTGGAAAAAAATGGCCCAAGGAATGCGCTGAACATATCAGTGACTTGTTTATACATAGGCCAGAAGGATGCAGTAAAAAATATTGGAAAAAAGTGATTATTTATTGGTTTGTACTGCTCATGATTATGTCATTAATAGTACTTGTATTGAGCGTACATATACCAGAAATATACAGTAAAAAAAGAAAAAAGAATGGAGAAGATGATTCATTAAAAGGCCTTTCTTTGGTTTACTATATGTATTAAGTATACATTTGGTCAAGAGGATATGTACTAAAATTGCAGAAAATGGATCACTGTTGAAATCAGTGGACTCTCACAAGACATTTATTATCAGAATGTATGTTGTGGTGTATTTAAATAAAAGATTTCTTGAAGAGCTGGGTAAATTTCACCGTGGCCTGCTATAAGATTTATCATTATTGCCAACAATGCTTGTGTTATGAATATTGTTTAATTTAAAATTAAAGTGAGATATATTAGTTTACGCGATCCTTTTATTTGAACAGGTAAAAAAATGGACAAGACTAGGCACGAAAAACACTTCACCAGAGTTATTTTGAAGTGGATTTTGTCTGCATTCATGGTACAGAAATTTCTCTTAAATTTCAAACACCTTTAATTTTTTAATTTCAGGCTAATCCAGGGTAATATGTTTCCAAACTTGCTAAATTAAGATAAGTGGATAGGTAGAAAAGTAATAATTAATATTAGATAGATCCATAGATACATAATTAAATAAGGAAAGAACAAGAGTTACACAAATTTCAAATGTATAGGTATGATATGAAGTCGGGTCCCTTTTGAAATCGTTCAAATAATCTTTATGTTTATATTGCCAACAATTTTTACAGAAAAAAAAAAAAATTGAAAAATCTCTGTTGTTCGAAGTTATTGAGAAATTACGGTACAAGTTCAGTCAGTGGTTTTATCAGCTGCATGGTTGATCAGCTGTTTCCAGGGAAGACAAGCTCCTGGGTCCTGGTTACAGACAATATGGAGCTCACTGATATGGCATGTTCATATGGCTTTGGAAAAAAAAGAAACATACACCCCATTTCCATAGATTTTTAGATCGATCTATCCCTGTGGGGAGTTTTACTAGATTACTGTCAGCTTGGCCGGCTTAAGCGTCTGTCCCGCCTACTAAAAGCTGTAAGGGGGTAATTAACTATGGTGTCCGCTCGGCTGACTGCAATTTAGCCTGAACCCCCAGGGAGTTATGTCGATCTAAAACTTAATCTTTAGATCGATCTAAATCTCTGGGAAAGCACCCATAAATGAACTGAGAGCTGTTTCCACTAATAATCTTTATACCAAAAGTTGGTTTTAACTGTGGTTTATTAAAATAGAACAGTTATTGTTCTGAAACAATTTTTTTTTTGTAAATCAGGTGCAATGTTGTACTAAAATGGAAGGAATGTTGATTTATTTCATTCAATAGGTAGACTGCAAGTTTTGGTGCAAAAGTCAGACCAACATTCCTCTGCGTAAACCAGCCGTAGGTGACATCAACTAGACCATAACCGGTCCATGTTTTATCCCTGTCTGAATGCACCCACAATGACATGAGTACATACAAGAAGCTACTTTGCAATGCATGATTTGCTGTTCAGAATAGAGACAAAAGCCTCGCATGCATACTATTACCTGTGACTCATTTCTTACAGTCAGATGTGTAAGTATGAACAGTAGTTGTTGTGTGTTAAATGGGGTCAGGGGGCCATTTATGGAGTCTGGGGGAAAGGGGGGGGTGGGAGTTCAAATTTACCATCCAGACTAGTAAATGTTTGACATTGAATGTTAGAGTATAGGAGGATGGGGCTGTTAGTATGCTCTAATTGTCTAGTTTGAACGAAAGGAATGTTTTCAAAGTTAGCTGCTTGAAGTTCTCTGGTCTTGTTAGATACAGTCCTCAGCTAGTTCATGTTTAAGTCTGCTGTCAGACAAGGGCAGGAGCTGCAGAGTAATGTGAAGTCATTCAAGGAAAAATGTAGTCTGAACTCTGAGATGAGAAATTTCAGTCTACTTTGACCATAGACTATATAGTTGTAGTTCATGATGAAACTGCACACTGTCACACATGCACTGACAATATGGTAGTCTAAATGCAGCCAGGTTCATTTTGTAGAGGTTTGTATTGGCATTCTTATATGATTGATGCACAGTTATACTTTGATATTTTCTCTCTCCAACACACACAACCCCCCACCCTCTCTCTCTCTCTCTCTCTTTCTCTTTCTCTCTCTCTCTCTCTCTCTCTCTCTCTCTCTATCTCTCTCTCTCTCTCTCTCTCAGGCATTCACAACACTTAAAACACTTTTTATGCCACTTAAAAGTGAATTTGTGTAGACTAAATAGCCTGCGGCAACTGAAACACAGTCTGATTTTTTTTGCCTATATTTCTATTAAGTCTTGGCATGTGGTGCAAGGGCACCCGAGGTCACCAAATGGTAGGGTTTCCAGTACATTTGCCATTCAAATTGCCCTCTTTGCTGAAGGTGGGGTTTTCTTTCACTTTTGAATGTGTCCCCCCCATTTAAGTCCTCTCTATTATCTTTATGGTGTTATATTGATCAGTTTTTCTCTTTCCGTGACATTAGTTTTGTGGTCATGAATGTAAGACAGCTGTATACTTGTTGCGTTCACACCTGGAATAAGTTGGGTCTGAAGCAGACTCTATTACATTCATCACCTGATGATGACCTAGATGGGATATCAGAGAATGGGGTGAACTATATATGGGTGAGGGTTGGCTGAGGGAGTTGGGGGGGGGGTTAGAGAGATATGATGGGAAAGGTTGGTGGGCAGAGCTCGAGTGGAACAGATAGCATAGAGAAGAAAGGGTAAAGTGTGTACGTGTGTGTGCATGTGTGTGGATTTCATGCATTGGTAGGTAGTGAGGTGAAGTGGCTTGTTGATAGTCTGTGAGAGAAAAGAAGGAGGATAAGAGATTGATAGGAGATATTGTAGTAAAAGACATGGGTTTGGTGGGTAGACATGAGGAGGGGGGGGGGGGATTTAAGGTCCCTGTGTTAAACCAATCCTCAACTCATCATCATTCCCATCAGCAACATAGATGAGGCTATTTTGGTCTTATTTAGCACTGATGTGAACCTGACTCCACATACATATAGCCTAGGTCAAGTCTGGCCACCAGGTGCTGTGATGTTCTATATATGGCAATACACAGATAGATCTGATATCCTGATAATCACGATGATATACATGAAGATTCTTGGAAATGTGTGAGGTCTCTCAGTATCTGGGCTGGGCCACATGCTGGTGTATGAACTTTTTTGCCATTGGTTATATAGCATTAATTTACATGTCATCAAGAATGAAAGGGAGAAAATACAAATTAATGAGGACGCAAACAGAATTGGCTGAGCAAATACAAAAACAACAGTGTAAGTGATTGAGTAAAACAATAACAACAACAAAGACCTGGTTTTGCAGTGATCTGTTTCTGTTTCAACACATCAGGTCTGGACATATACTTATGCCGCAAACCATCATCATTATCGTCACTGTGCAAATCAGCTCCAGTCATAATGCTGCAACAGATGCAAATATTTCTTTATTTTTGTAACCTAAATAGGCTTGAGATATTGACAGACCTCATCACTTCCCTCATTTTTTTAAACCCCTTTATGACATGAATGCACTTAAATGCTGAATGATCATACTAAATAATGTAAATATTTTACTAACAGTTTATGCAGAGTTTTATCCACACTTATTGTGATTGAGCTGAAAAAACACAGGAACTCAATATTGAAATTTTGACTGAGTCCCCTTTCTCTTTACTTATTAATACAATTATTGATTCTCTTCCTCTTGTAGAATCGGTACCCTGGGTCGACCGAGAGCCTCTGAGCCATTGATTTTACAGCTGCATGCATTTAAGTGGCCCTAGTAGGAGTCGTAGCAGCAGCAGCAGCGCGAGCAGCTCCAGTCTGCGCCGCCATCGTCTCTCCATCGCCGAGGAGCTGCTACGGGAAGAGGAGGAGGAGGAGCAAGCCTCGAGGACTGCCAAGCTCAGTGTGTGGACTCCGACAGGCCAGGTGAGTTGGGAGTGAGGTTGGTGGGAAAACTGTCGGTGCTGTGGCTGTCCATTTGATGTGTTAGATGGTGAAATCTATGGTTTGTGTGTGTGTGTGTGTGTGTGTGTGTGTGTGTGTGTGTGTGTGTGTGTGTGTGTGTGTGTGTGGGGG
>NW_019775927.1:116194-164588 GCF_001039355.2 Lingula anatina | reverse complement strand
GTTGTTGCTGCATAAGTTCATCAAGTACTATATTTTACTTCCGTTGTTGCAATACGCTGTATAAATGCACTAAACACCCAAACCTAATTAGGGGATGCAAATGAGGTCACGTGCATGCTCTTAAGAATATTTAGTGCACAGATTGCAAACTATGTTTGATTATTATAGGGTTCCACGTGAGGAACTTTTTTAAGTTTCGCTCTCCTGGAACCATGAATAATAAAAGATAATTCATCGCCTAGCTCCAAAAAAGGACCATACGTTACTGTCACAAATGCCACACGTCCAGCTGTGAAACGTTTTACTCACTTTGGTTTATATCTTACAAGCATAATGTTGTAAAAAATCATGTATAGAGGAGTTAATTGTTTTTGAGCGACTTAAGTTTGCTTGTTACTGAACGGGGGAAATGCAACCTACCGACAGTAAAATGAGCATTTAATGAAATATTAATCAGCTTGTGATTCAAATATTATGTCACAAATGTCAAACTATTACGGACTTACAATATATTTTTTGGTCAGCAGCATTTTTCTGGGGAACATACGTTACGTAGTATTAGCCATGACACAAAGCCCCTTGAGTTTCAGTTTAAATATTTATAAAAACATCCTTACGTCATGCTTTTTTATCATAACTGAATCACTACGAAATATATCAGAACGCGGTATAAACATTAGAATTAAATGACCCGTAACATACGCTACCGGAACATACGTTATTATTTAGGCCTCTTTACATAATGTAAACACATGATAAAAATTTAAAAATTAAAGTAAAATTGAGACAGTCGTGGATTGTTGTCCTACACACGTATATGTTTTTAAAAAGAATTGAATACAAATTTGAAGCCATTCAATTTTATTTTTGGACACTTCAGCATGTGAAATGCACCTTCATAGTGGGTCTGGGTGCCGAGCGTGTAATCACAGATGTTATGACACAATCCTGTTTTGTTTCCTCCAAACTCGCACGACGACGAATCCACAGCTAGCGTGCAGTTTTGTTTCCCCATTCAGATTCGGACTTAGCATAATTAGTGGAGATTTCCATTGAACACGTTATGACCCGGTCACATGAATATTGAATGAGCCTAATTAGATGGGCTATATCCGATACCCACATTTTCATGTGTAATTCACAAAAAGGGATTTCACATGCCATCGCTGTTTAACCGCCGATTTAGGATCACAGAGTGCTTTCCCAACTCTCAGAGTTAAGTGTACCCCTTCCTGAAATTTTTATGTGTTTACAATCTTACATTTTCCAAAATTTATGAACATAAAGCAAAATACGATGCAAGTGGAAAGCGTGCGCACAAGCTCGACGCCATGTTGAAATTTCGATGCCTATGTCCCAATCTTATTATCCAGTATCGTGGACGTGCAGAAATATATATAAAATATATATTTACTTCTCATATAGAGCGTGTACTACAATTGACCTGTCTCCAATGAAGCTACAGGTACCTCAATTCTGTCCAGCTCCTTCACTAGCATCACTGAATACAAGCTATTATACAATGACATTTGACACACTGGTTTCAAACCTGTACTATTACCGAAAAAGACATAAAATGATCAACAATAAGATCAACTATTAAGTAGTTTCTGACACGCTGGCTTCATGGGCAAAATAGCTATACAATTCAACTCTACACTACTACCGAAAAATCCATAATTAAGATCAAATGTTTGATAGTTCCAGGCATCCTGTGAAAATGTTGCCGAAAGTTTAAGAGATCTGATGGTGGTAAAAAAGGGACAAAACTGGAAAAAAGAATGCTTGTAACAACAACTTTGGATTTTTTGCCTTCCCTAGATATTAATGTATTTAATATTGTTGCATGTTTGCTTTTTTACGATGTTTTTAGAATTCTAAACCTAATGTGTTTTAGAACAAACAAAGCAAGTATCATACGGGCAACATTTTGTTCTCCATTTCCAATAACATCATCTTGTTTCATTCAATGTATTTTACCAGAATTTTATAGCTTCCTGTGTTTTTGTTCGTTTGGGACAAAAATCCAGCAAGGAAAATGTATATATTATAACCTTAAATTTTAGGAAAGGTGTTATGCGGTTATATTTACACTTTAAGCACATCGGCAAAACATTCCATTTTTATTTTACCCCGTCTTCGTGGTTGTTGTGAACATCTGACCAAGACCTCCGCGGTGAGTATTCTCTTTTTTTGCGTTATTTCCAGAGGTTCTGATTAGTTATTCCATTGGTCTAAAAGGTTTCAAGTAGTAAGTAACTTCTCACCAGAAAATATTCATAGTATGGTTAAATCAAGCACTTCTTTATTTTCTATATCCATATCTCATTCACTTTCGGGGCGTGTTTTATGGGACGCCGTGATGAAAACCTCGTTTTGTCTTATCTTGTTTCGACTGCCATTCTGTTTTACCTTTTTGGAGGGGAGGGGGTGAACGGAGAAGACGGTTTCTTAGAAGTTTAGGGAGGGGTTTGGTGCCATATACTCTATTGCCTGCTGAAACTACTAACAGTGTAATTGCTCGAATATATATATGATTAACCGATTATACATTTATACATTCCTTACGTCATACGTAATAGTTTATTTTATTTAAAAGTAGTTTATTTTATTTAAAAATTGTTTAGAGTTGGATAAATTCAATGGCATAATGGCACAATCAGATAAAATTACCAATTGATAAGAATAAGGATTTATAGATATAAAAACTAAAAAAACTAAGATAAAATCCCATTATATAAGTTAAATAGCAAAATAACGTGAAATTTTGTAAATTTTGCCAGCCAACATCGAAGTTTTCATTATGTGCAATAATAACATTAGAACAGTAATTTGGAACTATGCAAACTGGAGTGTTTTCCTTTAAGATGAGACAAGTATTCATGGGTCTGGAGACCCTAGTCTTTGTTGCGTTGGTTCCGAACATTATTTGGGTTAATGGCGAATTGCAAGATCATCGAGAAGATGCAGTAAAGGTAAGTAGTTAATGTATGCATAAATTGCTGTTCTGATGGTAGATGGTAGATATATATACATGAAGATGAAAATATGACCATTTTAGTTATAACAAATGTATGTCTTTCCTCTGTAGGCTTAAACAGTTGAGTTATTTGTTTTGCAGTATATCAATGTCTTTTAAATGAAATTTTTGAGGAAAACATTCCATATTACTTTCATTTACATTTTACCATTCGAAGAACTTTGCTCTCTAATTCCTTCCGATTTGATTATTAGTTGTAACAGAAATCCATAATTGACTATAGGATTTTGGACCGGGCGTAGCTTCGTCACCATGGGAAAGAAAAATGAAAGCCTGGTTTAATAAAGTGGACGTCAACGAAGACGGCCTGAACAGGCATGATTACGTCGATTTGGTCACCGAAAGAGCCCGCGTGGTACTGCCTCCATGGCGCGCCATGGCCGTGTATGGCCTGATGAGTTTGGATCCGTGGTTTCCTTTTAATAGCCTTTATTCAAGGCAGACCATACGCTTTAAAAACTGGCTTGAATATGTTAAACCTCTAATGAACACTGCGACCGATAAAAATAACCAAGTGGAATGGTGTATCGACTGGTTAAATATCATTGACGTTGACTGTGATGGAGAAATTTCAGCTAAAGAGTACTCGGCCTTCCTCTACATATGGAGAAACTTGCTACCACCGGAAGTACCATTTAATGCCACCGACACTGATGAGGATGGCGTCATCAGCGGCAAAGAGTTCTTTTACGGATGTGAACATTTTCTTGCCGACAAAGAGGACACTCCGGCAAGGCTTTTTTATGGCTCCCGTGAGGCCTAGTGACGAACCATGACCGGGGATAATTAAATTATTACAACTACAAACTATTTTAATGGAAAAAAATGGTGATTGGCATATATGGTTATAGATAATTACTGTTTGAATCATGTCCTTTCTTTTTTCATTTTCCCATGCATGTCTGCAATAAAGCAGATTTTAAAATTTAAGATTTTTTTGTTTAAAAGTTCGAAAGATGTATTCAGTACCTACATGTATCTGCCACTGGAATTTGGATCTCTTGCCAGTCAAACGACAAAAAATTCGAGTGAGAATGACTAGTATTTCTTAGATTTCTTAAGACCGAAAATTAACCCTTAGGTTTAAAACGGTAAGTCTTCAGTGACCCAAAATAATGTGTTTTGTATTCAAACAGGAAATGTCGCCTTGTCTTGTATAGATCGTTATCGCTCGTCTCGTTACCCCTTGTTTGTGTGTGTTTTACCGTAGACCTCATTGAACAATATGGCTACAACAAAGGCTAGATGTTACCGTTTAGAACTTTATTGAAGCGTCGATTTTGATTCGATTTATGATTAAGCGACGTCGAATTATTACACTTCTAAGTAACTGTTAAACATTCAGGAAATCACAGGTACCAACGACAACAAGAAATAAATAAATAAAAATAAAAAGAACTTAGACTTAGAAAGCATTGTTCGGGGTGATTTTTGACTTATGGGTTGATATTCTTGGAATGACATTCATGATAAGATATGTAGATACTATATAGAAATGATGACAGCATCATTTTCTACCTGTCTACGTTATTGTAGTGTCACTTTACTGAACGAGTTTTGATAAGAAATATGTAAGGCCCGATAAGTCAATTTACCGGCCCCGACTCAAAACCTGCAAAATCTAATTGTAGGCCTATGTTCAAATATTTTTATCTCTGCCAATGACACTTGGCCTTGTAAACACGTGTGTCAAGTTTTCAGTCTACTGTTAATATAGTGTAACATATCGAATATAACTCAACACTCGGCTACCCTCTAGCTCAGTTAGTACCACAGAGATATTTAACCAGATATCTACAGATGTCCCTCTTGTAATTCTGTGTACATATCTGTGCCGTGACCCTGTGGTGTGACACAGGTGATACATTTGGTACAGAGCTGGTCATTATTCTATTACCACCCCTGGCACAAACCTCTACCAGAGCTAAATATTGATTTTTTACTAGATACTCACAGATATGTCACTAGTTAAATGATGGGACTACTCTGCACTGAGACTCTGTGATGAAATTTCAAATATGATTATGACTAGTAATTGTGTGTATAACTACTCAGGCACTGCCACTTTACAAGTAACTGTCACGTCACTGTGACAGCAATCAAGGCAGTTAATTTATCTGGCATAATCACCTGCTCGTCTGTGAAAAAATAAAAATAAGCCCTTATAAAAAGTTTATTTTTATTTCAAGGTGTACATTTAGACCACGAGACTTGTTTCAGAAGGCAGGTAAGGCAAGACAGGTTGCTTAACGAACTTTTATCACATAGGCACGAAGCCCAGCACCTGCAGAGCGGATATACAATGGCATCTGCATGCGTGCAGATTTAATTGCTTCCATCTGGCCAAACGTTACTACATGTAGGTGGCGTCAGAGAAAAAAAATCATAAATTAAAACTTGCGACTCTGGTAGAGGGTACCCTGGCACCGTTCCTCCGATAGCGACCATCACAGTTAATTGCCCCATGGTCCTTTGAACACTGTAGGGCGCAGGCGCACTATACAATTTTGACTGCTCCTGTGAAAATGTTGCCCAAGGTTTTAGAGATCCGATGGTGGCAAAGAAGGAAAAAAACTGAAGACAGAAATGCTAATAACAGGAACGTAAGAATTTTTGTCTTCCCCACAGATCGTTTGTGTATATGAGTTGACATTTACACTGTGGTTTACTTAAATCTATCAAATCATAGGGTTTCCAACCACTGCATGGTAATACCCGTTTCTTAAAATGTTCACGAAAGAAGGAACACACGTGTTTACAATATCATCTACATTTATTGCACACATAACCATATACAGTGTCTTGAGAAGTCTTATACAGTGTCTTGAGAAGTCATATACAGTGTCTTGAGAAGTCTTTTACAGTGTCTTGAGAAGTCTTTTACAGGATCTTTAAGAAGTAAAGGTCTGCTGAGACGAGTCAGCATGAACAGTGACCAATGGACAATTGTCCAGAACACTACTATGGTGGCCCGTCTGGCCAAACTCGGGCCATTCTGTGAATTGCCAACATCTTCGCTTGATCAGTGGCACAAACTAGCCAGGGGTTCAAGACAGACTTGTCATTATTACTTGATCAAAATATTTAACACTTTTTAATTTCTAAACATTTGGCTAAGTTAAAGGGATAACAACCATTTTTGGTTTAAAAATTGATCTTCCTGGGGTAATCAATGATTCTCCCATACTAACCAATGGTTAATAAATCCATTCTGACAGTCAGAATTACTCCATTTTTTTTCTAAAAAAGTTTGGTTATTTGCAATAATCTCTGAAGAGATTACTATAGAGGTGCAGCCACCTATGAAGGTCCATGTGGTCTGATAGCAAGCACAGATTACAGAATAACTGTGATGGCTGCTGTTTTGGTGGTAAATGGAATTTACTATATTTCAATGTTTTGTTTACAATGCATTTATTGTGACATATTTACCTCAGCAACAGTTGCTATCCATTAAGGAGAAAATCCATCAACTCACAGTTATTATCCATCTTGGTGTCCAATACTATATATTATATCCATCTTTTTATCAATTTTAGGTGAAAATAAGATGTAAGGAATAAAAAAAGATATAACCATAAAATAAATACAAATAATTATTAGAAAACCTACAGTTACAATACAGAGTCAATTTAGTTCTAAAATGACAGCACATGAAAACAGCAAATCATTATAAGGATAACAACTATAATAAATAAAAACATCTGCCAGCAGTGTTGTTAGTTTTGTCAGTAAATATTACTTAAGAAACTACAGTAAATGTAGAAACCTTAAAATATTTGTATTTGGTCACATCTTCCACTGGATTTGTTTCCTAAAGGGCATTAAAGGAGAATAAATAAAAAAAAAATTATATTTTTTAATTTAATACATTATGGCTTTGCATGTGGTTTATCCACGTTTGATAATCATTGCCTGTCATCAAAATGATTCACATTTTACATGGTGAACAGTGCAAGCCTCCTACTTCACATGTCAATTGATTCACATGCCATCTGATTCACATGTCAATCGATTCACATGCCATCTGATTCACATATCAATTGATTCACACCCTTAAACTCAACAAACATATTTCCTCTATCTTGTGATAAAAACTTGAAAATATGTACACTAAATTCTTCAGTTTTGCAGAGACAATAAACAATTGGCAAAAAGAAGAAAAATATTGCTTATTTGATATGACTTGATTGCCAGTATCTGACCATATTTTTTTACATTCTTTGACAGCTTTAACTGACACATCAGATATTAATCTCAGCACTAAAGACGTGGAGATAAATCTTAACTTTGTCACTTAGCGAGGATAATTTTTTTTCTATTGTCAAACATCTAAAGCATTTCTTCACTCTTCTACTTAATATATACCAGACCTAGACACCAGATGTACAAACTGTATTTCAAAAATTGATCATCAAGACAGTGATGAGGAAAAAATGAGTAAAACTGCATTATTTAAAGACTTCAATAGAAGAATACGAATACAGCAGATTTATAAAATCATTCCAAAAAAGTATTGCTTGCAGCTGTATATGGCAGCAATGGAAGAACTTGGACTTCCCAGAGAACATTTATCTGCAGAATCAAACATGATGGAAGAAATGGCATTTAAAAAAATGTGCATACCAAAAAATAATGTACAGATGTATCTGCTACCACATACCTTTTTGTTGTAAATGAATCAGTTATAACATACAGCACATGATTATTTTGGTCACTAGTTAATAGCAGTTACAGTGTTCAACATTAAAATCATTACAAAATGGTACAAATGAAATCTAAAATATTTTGATTGATTTTAAGGCTTATTTTGGATGATCATCAATCCATGTTCCAATCTGTAATCACCAAAAAGACAAGATCAATTCGAATATCTTCAGTAAAATGAAAAATTAAGAAATAAACAAAAAATAAAGAACAATTAACAGCACATTTACATATGGCACAACACTTTGCTTCAAAATAGAAAAAAATGGGAACCATTTCGATTTTACTTTTGATCAAATTACGAACAATACATAAATTTCCCACAGGAATCGGCATTTTACTGTTTGATCATAAGTTATCATTGCCATGATGAAGAAATATTTAATGAAAGACAGTAAACTTGAAAATAACTGAATCTTAAGTATAAAACTGAAGTTTTAAGATACCACATGGAAGATCCTGATCATAATTAGGTTGTCAATATGTTTTTGTATATCCGTCATGGTAGTGAAATTAAGTCAGTCCTCCCTGCCCCATGAACTGATATGAGCAGAAACATCAGGCACAAACTGGCCATGTATTAATAAAACAGCACTTTTCATTGGTTGGTAATCACAATGAGCTGCCTACTTCCATTGGCTGCTTTGGCTGGGTGTGGTGACAATTAGCCTGGTTACCATGAGTAAACATTTATGATTGACTGGAAGATCACACTGGTTGCCATGAGTCCGAGTCTCTGGCAGATCCACCATTTTAGTATGGATATGCTGAAGTTTCATTTCTTGTTCTCCGATTGTTATTTCTTTTCTGCCATTGATTCCCATTGCTGAAGTGATTAAAATTAATGTAAACATAAGTTTAATTTTATTCCGATATATGCAATCTGGATGTATGATACATTAATCTTGTACTCAGAAAAGGGGGTCTAAATAATATAGTAAAACAAGAGAAAACTATACATTGTATACATTCCCAACATCATATGTTCATATGTACTAAGTTCCATAATAAATCTATACCAGAAAGCATATAATGTGATGCTTGTATAAGTTGGAGCGCATACATGTCCAGAAGAGCATTTATAACTTTCATTCATATGCACCAGAAGATTCTCAAACGTCATTTTATTTTCCATCCATACTATATTGCAGAGCAAAAGAATGCACTTGTATTTCATGTTAGGAAAAAAAAACTGTATTTAAGAAATGACTTGCTCTGTATCAAATTTGCCATACAAATGATGCATAGATTCATTAACTGAAAAAGCAAATGGATGTACAGTTTTGTTAAGCACAGAAGATGGGAAATATTACAGATTGTATTTTACTTAACACCATGAGACACCAAGAGAAATCAGCACCTGAACCAATTGTAAATACTACAGATACAGCAGACAACACTTCACAGGCCCACAATGCCTCATTCAAAATGGCAAAAAATTAACTTCATCATCCACAATGCAGCATTCAATATGGCACTTTTATCATTCATTTTAGGCACCCAAAGTGTCAAACATTCTTTTTATAACCCACAAAACATAATACATCTTCATTGTCAAATCATCACAAAACAGCACAAATGGATAACCGGTAATCAGGATAGGATGAAATAAGGAATTGGTTATTATTATCTATATTATGTTATTTATAATAAGACATGCTGAAAGTTCTTCCACCAAGTTCACGCCTTTTGTTACTTTTCTTTCACATCAGTTTGTAGCATTAATAGTGCAATATTGGTAAGCCGTCATAGCATCTAACATCACCGATACCAGTATCACTGTCACTGAAATTATTAGGATTAAATATGAAAAATATAAGTATTGATGATCCCATGTT
Organism: Lingula anatina; assembly: GCF_001039355.2. The sequence goes on along the minus strand of NW_019775927.1, from coordinate 155,003 downwards.
TCACTCACCCTTCTTACTGATGTAAAAGTTGCTGACTTAGGTTGCCTCTGAAAACGATTTTGAAATGGAGAGTACATCAACCACACCTTAAGATTATAGCTTTAAAACCTAGATATTATTTTTGTACAGGCATAAAAAATAATACATTGAATATGTGTAACATTTTTCAATGTCACACATTGAATGGAATGCCTTCATGCAGATTTATCCTGAAACATGAAGGTATACCATATCTACACTGTCAACAAAATTGGAATATGACATTTTTCCTGATTTTCTTATTAACTTTAAAGTAAAGAAGACGGTGACTGGTAAACTACAGTTGTCACAGTAAACAATATTAAATTTAGACCTCAGATCAGAAATATTATTTATAAATCATAAGTTTTCGATGGTTTTGCATAGGGTATGCCTTGGTGGGAAAAAATACATTTTGCCTGTGTGTCCATATTTTATGGGCACCCTGTATTGAAAACAGGGGAGTAGAGGGTGTGCCATTGGTCAAATGAAGGAATTGAAATAATCAGCCTCAACTGCTGCAATGATGCATATACTGATGGGTCTAGGGGAGTTTTAAAAAGAAGCACAAGACTAATGTAGCACATAACTCTTGACTTTCACCAAGGAAATGGGCGGGAGGTTTCAAACAATACCATTTTCTATGTAGATATAAATGCCATGCCCTGAGCTATGTAGGCATAATTCCAATACCATGCTCAATCCATTTATGGTCAAAGATATCATATGCATGCCACTCCCTTTATGGTAATCAACATGAATCAGGCATCCTTATTTGCTGACCAACATCATGCCAACTCCTTATTTGGTCATAACACTAATTCTTGGGTACCCTATCATGCCCTACTATACCCTTATATTGGCATCAATATCATGCCCTTTCCTAATATGGAAATCAGCATAACACCCTTCTTATATGGCCATTAACACTAATTTATACCATATATTGTTACTAACCAAAGCCTGAGCCTCCACTGGCTCATAGAGGTCACTGCCATCATATTCCTGTAAATAATGTGAAGCAAAATGGCATGCTGTGAGACTTTGGGCAATACTCCATCAAAAACTGGGCTAAAGCCAAGTGGGAATATAAATGTATTAATATAATCTATATTTGGTCTCATCAACATTTACTATTTTAGCCCCTATCTTTGATCGCATTCACAACCAGTTGAGCCAGGCTTTACAAATCCTGGGGACTAAATATGGCAGAAGTACATGAAACAAAAACCACCTAATCTTTTAATAGTCTCTTCGCCNAAGCCAAGTGGGAATATAAATGTATTAATATAATCTATATTTGGTCTCATCAACATTTACTATTTTAGCCCCTATCTTTGATCGCATTCACAACCAGTTGAGCCAGGCTTTACAAATCCTGGGGACTAAATATGGCAGAAGTACATGAAACAAAAACCACCTAATCTTTTAATAGTCTCTTCGCCTCTCACACGCCTCCCCATGTGTCGTCCCAATGGAGCCGAGATTTAATGACTGTCCCCCCGCAGGGACGACGTGCCATATTTAGTCCCCAGGATTTGTAAAGCCTGGCTCAACTCGTTGTGAATGCGATCTTATACTCCATTAGCAATAGCTGCGTAATTACAAAGGAAAACTGAAAAGAAATGAATGAAAACGAGAAAACAAATAAGAGACATAGTACCTAACAAGTTCTACTTAGTTTTGGACCCTTGCTACCTGATAATCAAAATGTGGGTTAGTGTCTTCTACATTAGATAAGATGAAAAGAAATGTGGCATCTCACCTTCAGTTTATCTTTCACAGAGATTTCAGTTGCGTTGTAACCGGATAGAGGGCGCTGGGGGTCAGCAACACCCCCAGGTAGGGTCTGGCTTCTCAGGCGCTTTTCTCTTCTCTCCGTGACTTCTGTAGACTCCGTCCTCTATAATAATCCAACATAAAATCAGTGAGATAAGACAGTCACCTTAAACAACCCCTTTCACATCTGTTCTAAGTTAGAACAATTCTGATCTAAAGAGCATCATCATTCAACTTATTTCATCTACGTAGGGTGTAAATATCTGGGATGGAGACAGGCCTTTAGAAAGTAATTTTGAATGGAGGAGGGTTTTTTAAACAATAGGTAGACTTTTCAGCCCCATAGTTCACCCAAATGCCATAAAATCTAAATTAGATTTTAATTTTGAGTGAACAATCATTTGCCAAAAGGGTGGTTCTTTTAAACCCTTCAAACTTTCCCCCTGTGGATATATTGGGCTTCAAAGCCCTACTTCACCTTATACACAGCATTTATAGTAGTTTGTTATATGCTTGAAACTGTTTTAACTTAGAACAGATCTGAACAGATCCATCAATACAAAATCAGTGAATGACTAAGGCTAAATAAACACTAAAGATGTTATGAATGATTTCAACAAAATCACTTGGAATCACTGGGAATCAAACAAAATATCTTGTAACGAATTGTGCCACCTTATTTCAAAGTTTCTTTAATTAATGTAATATCACATCAAAGGTTCAGGTTCTTTGTGCTAAACAAGCAGATAAAATTTAAGTAATTGGCCACCTAATACTTCTACAAGCTACATTAAACAGACATGTTAAATACAAAAACAACATCATTTCTACAACTAATATAATTGGTAGACTACAAACATGCACCAAGACAACAAACAGTGAAAAAATAATACAAATTTACAGTGAGACACTAAGATGTCACTCCTACAACTATAGTTAATTTTATATCTCAGTATTATGAATCTTCGATGATTTGAAGATAATTCAACATCACACATGCATTCAAATTTCAGTAGTGTTGCTTTAAATTATTTTAAATGATCTAGTGAAGTCTGTGGTCATTAGAAAATTAAGTAAGAGACACACCACATTAAGAATCAATGTTACAACAGCTCTACAATAATTAGTTTACAGTTAGCCATCTAGTCATGTGACATTTGGTCATGTGATCTTGGTCATGTGACCTACCTGTGAGAGTAAACTACTGGATAATTGCGGGTTCTGTCGAGAAACAAACAATGACATACAACTATTATCACAGATGTACAAAGATATGGTTACACAAATTTCCCCTATTTATTTGAAAGAAAACCCAATTTTGGGTACAAAATCATTTAGGTAAAGGGTCAAGGTCACTAAACTGCTCTGACAGAACAAAATGTCCATCACTTTATGTTTTTAACTTGCAATCTTCTTCCTTATCACAAAGTAGTAATTTTATTAAACATTTAAAGTATATTTACTGAAACACATAGATCATGAAGGTTTGGACTGGTGTACATATAATTTCTTAAGCAGATCAACCAACAAGTGCTTTTTATTTGTGAATCTGGTGAAAATTTTTCAAGCGATTCTCATTTTTTAAAAATCTAAGCACCTTTTTATAGCTTTATCTTGTATTTCAAAATCTGTTCTTACACACGCAGAAATTAATATATTTAACATACTATTTTTTTTACAAATGCATTGGGTCTGGATCATGCTAGCACTATCATCATGGAAATTCATACAGGATTTGGATATTCTACTCTGAATTGTCACTTACATTCATAAAAGAAAAATCGACATGCAAAAAAACGGATTTTAAAGTGTTAAAAAGCATATGACTGGAAACAGATAGAAGCCCAATGCTGAAACTAGGAAATCAGTTAGATGAAGGTTCTGCAAAAAAGGTGTCTGCAAACCCTAGGACTGAGTGGAAATGCTCCATGCAAACTACGCTTACGTAGGTGGAATGATGTAGGATACCTGGTTTGCAGTATAAGGAAAGACTTTGGGTGAAAACTAGACTAAGTCTAAACTTTTAGATCAATCATTTAGTCTACTTTCACTTAAAAAAAGAGACATAGTAACATAGTATTAACAAAATATTGCAGCTCTTAGTCTGCCTCTTTATGTGCCATCACTGGTGCGTTGTTTGACGAACGTTGATATTTTGCCAAAGGGCTCTGTTTCTATACATTGACCAAAGGTGTCTTGTTGGACCATCATAATTGTGAAGGAAGGTCTTTCTTCGTTGTCTGTTTAACAGAGCATCTTCATCAGTAAATGAGGCTATCCAGATGAATGGCCTCTATTCTGGAGATATGCTTGCCCCCCCCCCCCCCCCCCCCCCCCCACACACACACACACACACACACACACACACACACACCTATTGCCTTAGGAAAGGCAGTTATAGGTCATTTACTGTTAGACATGTTAGGTATGTCTGTTACACATCCAAATATTGAAGGTAAACCATTCAATAGTAAGCTGTTGATTGAAGAAAAAAATCCTTTTTCTAATAAGATAACTCAGTAATGAAATTCTTCTCTGATCTACCTATTTTGTAGACACTTTTTCATCCCAAACAGCCATGCTGCTAATTTGACAGTCAGAAGGGGGGAGGGGCAGTGGCATCATAATTAAGGGTGAAATTATTGATATGCAATGAGGCAATGCCACCTCCAAAGTCAGCATGGCATACCTGTATGGTTTCTCTGACGAACACCTTCCTCTTACTGGCGGGAGACTTGATCTGAGTGATGCTCCGTCCAATAGTCTGTCTGGCCGCAGCACGCGCCACGTCAGGAATGGTGGACTTCAGCTCCGTCTCCTAAAACATTGATAAAATTGAAATTAAGTAATTAATTAAATTTAATTAAACAAATTAATTAATTTGAAATCAGTTAAATATATAACCAGGAAAGTAGGATTTAAGCTTTCTGCTAGAATAAGGGATAGTTATTAAATGTTGAATGAAGTTGACGAGAATTATCTTTATATCTAGAGAGAAATCCTTCCTAGCATCTTCTTAATCTTAACAGTAGGTACAATATGCATTAAAATGCTAAGGCCAACTACATATATAAAAACAACTCGTATAGATGCAATATTTTATAATGAAAAACAATAATAAAAGTGATAACAACGTACTAGTAGATAGCGCTGCATGAAATAAAAAAGTGACGAGGCAATATGTAGTAAATGTGGATAATCATTTATGTCAGTGATCATAACATTTACAACACAACATTTACAACAATATATGATATCACTTGGTGAAACATGTATTGTAAAATATACATCTTAACTGCCATACACAAAATAACAGGTGACAGACCAAATTTAAAAATCAACAAAAAAGACAAATTAATTTTTTTCTGAGTATCCTTGTAAAAGATACTGAAGAATAACATTTAAACATTCAAAATATTTAATTCTAGTGTGTTGTTTTATTGGTTTCACCATACCACCTTTATGGCAGTGTGTAACAATGTCATGTTTAGGGAGTGATTTTTGTGATTTCTTAAAAAAACTGAACCACCCATCAAACATTTTCACATTATTTCTCCAAACACTTGTCATAAATTCAAGCAAGCTACTTGAGCATTCATATTTCAACATCTATTCTAGGCATGACTCAATATGTGAAAAAAAAAACACCTATAGAAAAAGTATATTTCTGAAACAAAACAATATCAAAAATGGCAGATATATATTGCACAGCGGCTTTATAAAAATATTACACCCATATAATTTTTGCATTCAGACTGTGTACAAATCTAAAAATGAACTCATATAAAACTAAAATAAGTGAAAATGAAAATGTACTATCAATAAGTGTAACTGACAATACATTTATTGAGCAAAATCAAAGTGATACTGATAATATATGAGCTAAATAAAAGTGAAACTTAAAGTATATGAGCTAAATGAAAGTGAAACTGATAATATCTGACCTAAATGAAAGTGAAACTGACAATATCTATCATTCCCTATTACCCACCTCAATGCTAGCTAATCTTGGATGCTATAGCATAAGTTTTAAGAAAAGAAATTCATGAAAAATTATTCAGTTGCAAAATTTATGGGAACCCGATGTTTGTCATGAAGAAAAAATTGTGGTCGTCAACGGGACAACATCAACTTTTTTCTTAAAGTCAGTCTGGGTCCTCTAAAATTTTGAAAATAAGTGAACAATAAAAAGTTCCATCTCAGGTCAGTGTTTTAATGGACACTTTGGCCACAAAAATATAACAGAGAAAACCTTCTTATTTCCTTCTAAAATCATAACATAAATTTTCAAATAAAATAAATCACCTATAATTAATGGTAAAAAGTACTAAAACTATTAAGAAAGTTATCAGATATCAAATAAGATTCAGATTAATGACTATTTACCATGATTTTCTGCTTCACTTTTGCTGAGTTAAGCGATTTCACTGGGCGTAAGGGGCTATTTGAAGAAGATCTAGAATCCTAAAATTAGAGGCAGAATGTGTTAGAGAAGACAATGTGTTTGAGGAATGTGTTAGAGGTGACACATGTTTATTGCTACAGTTTGACAGCTGTAAAATACTAAGCTCAGGGATCAAAACAGAATGCTGAAACAGGAACTGAGCCTTTTTTTTTCTTCAGAATTTCCCCTTTTTCAAACATTTTACACCATATCGAGCAACTTTCTTACAGTTTAAAAGAAAACCCTCTCAAAAAGGGACGTTCCCATCTCACAAAAGATAAGGGCAGAAAAGAAACTGTGCTTTTATAAAACAGAAATAAGTGAAATGTGTCAATTAATTAACAAATGAATAGTATTAGTTTATTATTATTGGCAGTGGCTCTCTTTTAGAAAGTTATTTGGATTGGAAAACTCAGAGAGGGTATGGTAGTGCAGACGAGTATCTTATACTCTAAAACAAAGTGTGTGCAGCATTTTCCATATTCTGAAATTCACCTACCTTGGAATTCAGCTTCATTGTCATTTGGCTGACGCGTGATGAGTCACTCACGTTGCTCCCCGTGCTTGAGCGTCGGCGTGCAGCAACAGGACGCAGCTCCTGGGATAAAGACAAACCAAATGTTGAAAATGTGAACCTCTACGATTAGCACTGTCTATTAAATTAATTCAAAAGATTGAGTTAGAGCACAGGTATAACTAACAAGTTTAAATATTTTACGATTGAAAGGCTTTACAGAATAATCTGTAAAATAAGCTAAGTTTTAAAAATTAAACACAAATATAGAAATTTAAGTCAACTAGTACAAATATTCAAATAGCAATTTGTTCCAACTTAATAGTGTTTAAAAAAACCAACATCTTAATTCTTTAAAAGAAAATAAAATGTAGCCAAAACCAATCAAGACAGTAATAATCAAGCATTATTATATCAGCCCTAGAGGAAGAAACACTGCATCAAAATTACCCAGTTCATAAAGCATAGGGGGAAAAAAAGAATATTCCTGTCCAATGTTTTTATATGTGTGCTTTGCTTACACATGTGTTATGTCACATACTGTTTTCCTAAAGATGCAACAGCTAAGAGGACTTGGCTCTTAACACCAAGGCCCCAATACCATTTAATAATCTGCAAGCTTAGATCTATAGCAAATAACTTTATGGAGAACAGAATGACTAAGACCTTGCTCCCATACTAACATCGACCTAGCTGGATTGATCCATCTCCAAGGGGTTCTTGCTAAATTGCATTCAGTTTTAGTGGCTTAGATGTCTGGCATGCCTACTGAAGCTGCTAAATGATAGTTAAAAACACCTAACAGCTTTGGCAGATGTGACAGACATTTAAGCTGCTTAAGCTGAATGCAATTTAGCACGAATCCCTATGGAGTTAGGCCGATCCTGTTAGATAGGTTTAGGTATGGAAATGGGGTCAAATAAGTCCCCAGAGCCAGAAAGCCATGCAGCACTGTGCCTTCTGTATGATAACTGTGCTACTTACTAGCATAATGTGATACATCTAATACTAATACTAAAACAGTGGATATGACTACTACTTTCCACTATACATGTATATCTTCACCATCTTTGGTTTGCCCGGTAATTGATAACATGCATGCAAATTGGATAACAGCCACAAAATTGTGGATGATTTTGTTTCTTGATGAAAAGTTACAGGTGTAAGGTTAATGAAGTGTTAATTCAATGTTAAATACTCCAATGTTAACTTGGGTCACTATAAAGTCCAAGACAGCATAACTCTAACAGTTGAATTACATTTCAAACACTTAATATCATTATCAATAAAAAGACTCTAATATAATGCCAAATATGAAATAGGAAAAGTAATGAACTCTAAAATATATTATAATGTTACAGATTGAAATGAATAGAGTTAGGCTGTCTGTGATAAAAGGTTAAAACTGTTAGTGACCTAATAAGATGGCCTTGACCTCTATCAATGACCTTGACCTTGACCTCAAGCTTACCTCTACTTTTGCAGCAACTTCAGGCTGTTGAGATATCAATATTAACTGTGAGTTTACAGTTACCCAATACTAACTACTGTAAATCCCTTATTGTGCTTTGTAGTTAAATAACAGTGGTTAATATTCTTAATTTATCTAATAAATCATTTATAATTTCTTTTTGTCTTTCAAAGCTGTGACGAGGTGAAGTTTATACCATTACGCCCATGCCATTTATTGTTGTTGACACATTTTTTTAAAAAATTGTTTAGTGATAATTTCGACATAAATGTCAGTGAAAACACACAGGGGTGGTATGCATTATGCCTGCACCAGACGGTAAAAACCCATGCAATTTGTCTACAACATTCTCATAGTCTTTTTAGGGAGTGAATTCTATGGGTACACAGTGAGAATTGAAAAGGCTTTTTATGGGGGGTGGGGGTGGGTTAAAGAGGGAAGTGGGGTTGGAGGGTAACATCTGAGGCCTTGTACATATAAGATGTAAAAAAAAAAAAACTCCTATTAAAAAAATAAAGTAGCTTAGGCAGAATAAAATCCATATTTCTTTCTACCCAGCAGCCCCCTTTTAAAGTCTAACCACTTCAATCACAACTTGTGGGCTGGACACAGGAGAAAACACTAAACCAGATACACCACCAATTGTCCAAAACACAAAAAGAATTTAGATAAAAATTGACAACATAATCAAAACAGCCAAAAAGATTATTTCTAGTTTGAAAAGTGCTTGCTACAATCATCAGTGAAACATCATTCAAATTGCCATCAGCATTTCCATGCACAAATATGTTACCTTTAGTAAAATGTCTCTCCAAACCATCTACAAATTCTAATAAAAAATTTGTAAGTGATGCTAAATAGCAACCCCAAAACCCACCTTGTTTCTCTTGAGTTCTTCCAATTTTGTCTCACATTTCAACAACTCATCAGAAGCTTCTTTGAATTCGGCATCAAGCTGGTTATACTCTTCCTCCAGATTCTTCCGCTCCGAGGAAACCTTACTCTGGATCTTCCTATCTCTTATTAAGTTTCTAAGAAATTTGGAAGAGTGACTTATGTACTGTCTTTCAGAAGTAGTTAAAATATTAATATTCAACTGACTTGAACCTTTATCTATGGATTTAAAAACAAAAATAATAGATTAACTCTATTAAATATTTTTCTTTATGAAAATTAAAATAATCCATTCTGTTCACATTTTTTATAATAATATCAGTAATTACCAGAACCTCCCCCCTCACGTCAAAAATGTCTTCACACTGTCCACATATTTTGTGACAAATGCTCTGCTAAAGACACCGATGCCAAACTTTTTTCCCTTAAAACACATTATTAGGAGACTTCAAACTTAATGCCCTACCTTTTCCTTTTCACCTGCCCAACCTTTTTCCTCCAATCACTGATGGTGTTAAGCAACTCTTCGAGACTGTCTCCAACAGATGATATTGAAGAATGCCGAGAATTCGAGGCAGATGATCTCCTAGAATTGTTATTTCCATTCACTTTGATTCCTGGAAAAAATTTACATACTTGTTTAACATTAGCAATTATATCCTTCTAGCATTTTTAAACTATATGAATTTTTTTTCCTTTGCAAAACTTTCAGAATTTCAAACAAGTAGAGAACTGATCACTACAAAATTTGCTCAATTCACAAGTAAAAAAGAGAAAGTCTGGCATAAAAAGTAAAATGCCTTTAACTTATTACAATCTTGGCATGACAACAAATGTATTGTCCTTAAAGACTCTCTATTCCTACTGATATTATATAAAATACAGTACTTTCTTCACGTCCAATTACTGGTGTACCTCCCCCAAATTATGTGACAAAGGCTTTTTATAGTATAGGGTCACATGACCCACATGACACAAAAAAGGGGCGCTAATACCAGATATACGAATTCATTACACCTATTTATATACTGTAGTTACTTATACTAAGGTATAATGTGCTATTATATATTATTAATACTATATACATGTGAATACCATATTACATTATTATAGAAATAATTGTTATCAGTTCTAACCAATATTTGCATTGATGTCCACTTTGGCACTGGAAGATGAATTACTGGAGCTCCGTGGTCGATCCATGGCCAGTTCGTCTATATCTAAATATTTCTGGAAAAAATTTCAAGTAATTGTCCAAGTTAAGTTTTGTTTTCAAACCCGCATTTATCTCGACTCCAACATGCAATGACCTTGAACGTATCTTATGACCTTGACTTTGTCCTCTGATTACTCTAACAAAGCACGATGACCTAGACCTCAAACAATGTTTAACCCGTCACTTTTTTAGAGTCCAAATTACTTATGTTTAAGATTATTGTTTAGGAAACCTAAGAAGGAGTAAAGTTTCTTTTCTTAACTTAAACCTATTTTTTACCAACATACAACTTACTTCGCTTGTAGACTCCAAGCTTGTATTATAGTGATCCCCAAACACATCCAGATCCTCGTATGTCTGTTCATACGCGTGTTCGTAAGGATCTTCGTCGGGTCTGGAGGAGGTCCGAATGTTCAGGGAGCCGAAACTTCTTTGTATTTGTTCGATGTCATCATAGAGGTATTCCCCATCACTGCTCGTTTCTTCTTTAATAGCACCGCCTTCATCTTATGGTAAGAACAAATAGAGTAAATCTTATATCTATGTCATCATTATTTGGTTATACAATTAAACTTCTGTTGTTGGTGAGAAGATCATGATGAATAAGTAACATCACCAACATTAAAATGGCACGTCAGGTATGTTACAGTGAAACATATGTCAGTGTGGTTGGTCTGTAATGGTGTCACATAAGCCACAGCATGATTCAGTGTGACAATGTAAATGCCAGTACCTTAGACAAACATGAAAATTCTCAGACATAAGCCTAAAATTTTCCGTACCGTTAGCTTACGGCCAACCTGGTCGAAGGCCTTCAACAGACTGATGTGAGTAGTTGTTCACACTCACTGACCACCAGGTGGTATAGCGGCCAGGACCCTTTTCATGGGTGGCTGGTGTCGGCTGATGTTGATAGCCTCTCGTAGGTGAGTGAACACAGGAAATCAGTGACTGTAGGCAATACCAGCTCTGCCATTTCTGAACATGTAATAGACACCGGCCACAGTTTCGATTGGAATTCAACTAAGATTCTTGAATCTGAATCATCCAACATCCCGCGAAAAATACGAGAGGCTATCAATATCAGCCGACACCAGCCACCCATAAATAGGGAGGGGGGGGGTTGATCTACCTGACATCTATAAGAGGGTCCTGGCCGCTATACCACCTAGCGGTCAGTGAGTGTGAACAACTACTCACGTCAGTCTGATGAAGGCCTTCGACCAGGTTGGCCGTAAGCTAACAGTACTGAAAATTATATGCTTGTGTCTGAGAATTTTCATGTTTTTCCAACATTTTTGAACATTTTTGCTCGCCAGTATCTTAGGTTTGACAGACTGAATAAGAGAACTGACTACATGCCAAGCATAAAATTGTCCAACGTGACAATATGTCGTTGGCCTAGGTAATATTTTACATGACAGTGTGTTTGTTGTGACACTGTAAGAAGTGATAATGTGCTAGATGTGACACTGAATAAGAAGTGATAATGTGCTAGATGTGACACTGTAAGAAGTGATAATGTGCTAGATGTGACACTGTATAGGAAGTGACATAGTGATAACAGGGACAATGATCAAAGTCAGTTGGTACAGCAAGGTATAAAACTCACCATCAGTGGCTGGTAACGCCTCCTCATACAGATTGCTCTTCCTGCTGCCAGCGCTACTGCTAGACATGGGGGTCTTCGGAGATGAGAACGCACAACCGGTTTCCTTGATAAGTTTAGCCAACCACCTTCCTTGTCTCAGAGTATTGCTAGCCTATTGAAATGTTAGTTAATTTCATCTAAAATCTTAACTGTCCATATATTTATTTACATTGTACTACACAATCTAATATCTTTATATCTTACCTACCTATTTATTTACTGGCTTTATTCATCTTATTCTGTTCGATTTATTCATGTTAAGTCTACTGAGCGTTTTGTATGGATTTTAGACTATAACTGAATTTCATCATTATTATTATTATTATTATTATTATTATCTAAACATTATATGCAGGTAAATATATAGCCAAGATCACAATGGTTTGTGTGTGACAAAACGTGCAAGTTGTGACTAAGATTGTAAAAGGATAACTCACTTCTATTATACACTTCTCATAGCCACCCTGTGAGATCTTTATTGCAAGTTCCTTCCCAGTTTCTGGTGCCTGGGAAATTTCACAACCATACAGCGCAAACACAAACTCTGGTGTCTCGTCGTTACTTTTTACGTAGCACTCGAGCATGCCGTGTCTTATGAGACACCAGCGCTCCGCCCAATCTGGGTTCTCACTGAGACTGCTCTGGACATTGAGGTGACCTGAATAAAGATTTTGAATACCTCATTTTGGTGAAAATGAAACATTATTTTGGTGAATATATCAAATAATGTGTGGGTGAAAGTTGTAAAAACTGAAAATCTTGGAAACTTAGCTTTCAATTTCTCATTGCATTTGGACCATATGAAAAACAAAACAATGAAATGAAGACTGAAAATCCTGAAATAAGGCATAATTTGACCTTCAACTATTCTGACCTTGACCTGAAATGACCTTGTCTTAAAATGACCTTGACCTTACCTGACATTGAGACATCTGTATCACCAGCCTCTGGGTCCATACTGATTGTATCCAGCGTATCTGATATGTCGTGGGAGCACGTGATTGTTAAATGTTTCTTGGACTTCTTTTTTCCAAATGTGCCAAAGAAATGACTGGCTCGTTGCCCGAGACTCAGAGAAGACTTTTTGGCATGGGTGCGGAGTTCAGCGCCATTGGTTTCTGAAATTGTTTTTAAAAGTATTCTTTATAGTTTTGGTAGTGGTTATTAATCCATTTGTACATCTTAAAGAAAATATTAATGAAAGCTGTGTCATATCATGTGATTTTTAAATCAACATGTTCATACTGCAAGTTTAAATTTTTCAAGGAAATAATCACTTTATTACTACTACTACAGTTACTGCTACTACTACTACTACTACTACTAATACTACTACTACTTATTACAAAAGTATTAAACATTATTTTGCCTAGCACACTGAATTTCTGATATTATAAGCATTAATGCATTTTTTTGAGTCTGCTTCTTTTGCAACAAAATTGTATTAAGCGTAATTTTTCTACAGGAAAAAAGTATCAAGGTCTGGATAATTTCATTGTTTACCTGATTTCCCTGGGGTTGGCTGCTGCCCTGTTCCCGTAGAGCAACCACCATCAGATTTATACCCAGCCTCTGTGTCAGTGTGAGTTTGAGCTGAGTGGGACTGGGATGGTGCTTCTTCAGATGCCACCTATTTTATAATATATATATATGCACACATAAACAATAAAATATATTTTATTTGTCAATTTGTTTGCAAAAAAGTGCTCCACCCATAGTAGCTGGCGAGCTTAGAAAGGACAATTTCCTGCACACACAAACACACACATATATTTTTTCATTAAAACTATGTTGAATTTTAAATATCTAACATTGCATTTGAAGTCAAATTTTGGCCACAAAAGCTGACCAAATGCCACTGCGTGTATTGTTTCAAACAGTACAACTGAGAGAAATACCATGTATTTCATTTCATCTTACCTGAAAAATGATATCTGAATTGATATTTTTTGCTTACTTTCTTATATAGCCAGGGCAGATAATTACGGCAGATAAGTAGGTCAAGCTATGACCAAAAATTGAAGAAGGTGCAATCTTTAAACTCTTTTATGGCTGATCTAGTAGTTAATCGGTTTATCCAAATTGGCAGGTCAACTTTATCAAAGTCATATAAGAACTAGTAAAAGTGGGTTAAATATGTTTCTAAAAAATTATGTTACAAACAGTTAAAAATCCCCACTGCAAAAAGTATATAACAGTTATTACCTCACTATTTTTCCCCATCACTATGAAATAGAAGTCACTCATATGTAGAGTATGTCATGTTTGACTTACAACTATTTCAACTGCGGACAAGTACGGCAATCCCATGCCATCAACATGTTTATCTTTATTTTATTTTGGGATCATATCAAGTCATACCATTACCTTTACTGATTATAATGACAGTTTTCATAAAACTTATGTAAAACTGTGAATCTCAGGTGTATTATTATGCTTATAAAATTGTATAATTTCATGTCTGCTAATTTTTGTTTCTGGTTAAAGAAAAATAACATCTCAGTCATTTTTTAATAACAAACTAAGAATCTCAATGGAGAGATAGCAAGGTTACCATGGTAACTAATATAGCAGTCACCATGGTAAGCGTACCTACCTTAGATTCAGAAGGAGTGATATTGTAATGGCTTGCTTGGTTGACTAGTACACTTTGAGGTGGGGACCCCTCTTTGCTTGAAAGGGGTTCAACAGAGGTGCGATCGAAACTCATACTGGAAGCTGACGGTGGTATATGATCCTCCGTAAAAGCAGCAGTGAGTAGGGCCTGAAAAAGCATAAATTAAGAGACATGAGCCCTTTTTTTTATTTCAGTTTAAGCATATTATAGGTCCTGTGTTACTTTACAACAGTTACCCCTTTCCAGGAAAATAGAACCACCGTTTTGATACAAAAAATGATAATAAAATAACAACAACAACAACAATCAATCAATAAATAAATGAGATATAAAATAAAAAAGAAAAAAAATATCAATCTATCATGAATCAGCATATAATAATAATATATGCTGCATGATTCAGGGGCGGAAGGAAGCCATCTTCTGGGTCAGAATTTTACACTGACACTGACACTGACAGGCATATATTTTTTCTGTCAGAAGATTATTAAAATTAAAGAATGGATCAACAAACATAACTTGGAAGACTGTCAGAAAATATCTCTGGATTTGCCCCTGTGATTGCTGTTACAAACAAAAACGTATTTATTTTACAAGATAAAACCAAACATACGCTCTAATTTTTAGTAATCTCTTTACCTGTAACCACGAGTCCGTACTGTCCTTTGTCTCTCCACTGAACCACAGTGTCTCGCAGCCAGGGTGGGAGATTCTTAAAACGTGATTCCTTTTCCCCTCCTTCTCCATATAAATAACATCATAACCTTGTAAATGTAGGTCTATAATTGCCTTCATGTCTTTCTCGTTTTTATAAACTAATAATCTTTTGTCACTTATTACGCAATAGCGTTTTGTCCATGTAAGTTTTCCTTTATGATACAGATCACCAAAGTGGGTGATATTTTTTAGAGTTCTAGTTGTGGTTGTGTCGCTATCAGATTCTCTGCCCTTTTCTTCTCTTTTAGTGTCCTTCTCTTTACTCTTCTTTTTCTTTTTTGATCGAATTCTAAAAATTAAAACAAAATATATAAATAAACAAATAAATGAAAGACATATTAGCCAGAAGGCTGTTGTTCTCAACAACTATTTTTAATGTCTTTCTGTTCACATAGCATATTTTTAATGTCTTTCTGTTCACATAGCATATCTTCAATAAGAAATTTATCCTTAATCAATTTTTCAAGCCAATGAGGCAATTATTACATATGCATCATACTATTCTTGTCAGTTTCTAATGCCTGGTGAAAATTTATACTACAATATTAAAGCAAAATATTTTATCCGTTTATCTGCCATCACCGAAACCCATTCCATGTGAATTTCACACATAAATCACAATTAAAGATGATACCAATATAATTTCCATTACACTTATAACAAAACAATAAGTGGCAGTAATGTCTCAGACCCCAACCCAAATTGTACATGAAACATGCATCAACCTGGACAGTATCAACAACTCCCTTTACAGACAAATTTTGCCCCACCTGTCCTCATAACATTTAATCACTGTACCACATTTTTTGCAGCAAAGAAATTCTTCACTGTCACAAGAACACAAATTTTTCATGTCCATGGCTAAGAGCAAACATCTATACTACTAACAAATCTGTCAGTGATCTTAATGGATACATTTAACAATAATTCAATCAATTCAATCAGGGATGTGATTTTTTTTTAATGCGTACGGGGAGGGGGGGGGGGGGATTGACAATGTTTTGCAATTATCCTGGAAACATTTAAATAATCGAAGTTAAAAAGTTGATATCCTGAAAAACAAAAATCACATCCCTGGTGTATGCCATGAAATTGCCATATTTGTGCACGAGAATATAATTTATAAACAGTAGTGACTGATTATTAGTAAGTGGCAATACAAGCAACTATTTAAGATATTTCAGTGATGTGAGTATAAAATGCTATCTTTACTAGTAATTCTGAATGTAATTTGGACATTTGGGTATTTTCAATACTTCTGAAGTCTGTGATGATTCATTTTAGCATAGGCCTACTGGCCCATCATCTTTTTTCAACACCAATATCTAATTTATTTTGGCCCAAAGTAGAAACAGTGACTAGAAACCGAACAAATTTGCAAAACGTTACTAGCCCTGCTGCAATTTGAGTTGCATTTGGTATAGGACAAGTGTTAATATCACAGACTGCTTTTGTGAATCTCAGTTATTAAGAAAATATTTTATTTCATTTTTGACAGGGATGGTTTAAGACAATGAAGGGGGGGGGAGGGGAGGATTATACCCTGAATCTGCCCTATGAAAATATGAATGTTAAGGTAACCCAGGTAGTAAGTAATAAAACAGTGTCAATTTTTATATGTTTAGTTACATCAGTGAAAATGTTACTGCTTAAGTGAAAAGTGATTGCTCAACAATAAGATCATAATAATAAAACAGCAACTTTGGAGAAAGGTTAACATTGACTATGAAGTGCAAACCAGAGAAGGAATGGTCCTGATAGATTTGGTGAATCTTCAAACTTTAAAAATTTGCATGATAAAATAGGTAACCTTAAATCCAATTTTTACTATCAGGACCTTCAGAAATACTAGTGTCCATAAAAGTGCAAATCTCTAGGTTAAAAATACATTTGATGCCACTCAGAAACCATGTGATTTCACATTTGGGTCACGTGATCATTTATATGGTCATGTGACTGACTCAGTGGTCATGTGATTCACTTACCGTACAAAGAAATCTTCAGAGGGTAAAACAGGGCTAAGGAAAGAACACGCAGAATATAGACTGTTGTTGTGGGGTTATTATGGTGTGCTTCAGGAATATAATTCTAATGGTGAATAACCCTGAGATTTTCTTAAACAAAGGTCTTGACCAGTCTTACAATAAAACTTCTGCCCATAAATTGGTCAAAACTTTCCAACCCTAAACTTGGTCTTATCTAAGTATAAAATAAATCTATAGTAGTGGTCAAAAAATAAAGTATCAGAATGAAATACTTAGTAAGTCTGGTTATCATAGATAAATATTTTAGACCAAATATCAAGCTATATAAAAGCTCTTTTGTGTAAGAGATAATTTCAGTATAGCTTGGTCAAACTGAGCTGTGGTTCATTCCAATCCAACAGTGGCCTACATTCTATTCAGTTTCAGGCCAACCCATCTGGGACCCACAAATACCCATATTCAAGCTACACTGGGAACCCATTAATGATCCACAATGGACCCATATTGTCCCCAGATGGGGATGCTGACATGAGAAAGGATGGATTGTAATGTGAGAGTCAACAGTATGTATATAATATTGTGAAATGGACACAGTTTTTTTTAATATGAGTTCAAGAATGAAAATGCATTAACCATCACCTTAAAAAGCAAACTTATCTAACAGATATGCGATATCCAAATGTAACACAACCATTGGAAAGTGTACTTACAATCATGGCATTTCAGGGACTCCAACTTTATGATATCATTTTTTTTTAATTTTTGTTTTTAAAGCATAATTGAAGGACTACATTCTTAATATTACTTACTTTTTTCAACATTGTTTGGTTTCATTTTCTTATAAAAAGTAACAAACAAATTAATTGTAACTGACAATTACAGCATACACTTACATGCTGAATGCTCTTAAATTCAGGCATTTCATTTTACCTTGGATTTGACTTCATATCAAAAATAGACACATTTGAAATAATTCCCATTTCTTCTCCATTGTTTGATACCTTACCTGGGAAGTGGAATGTCTTGTTCATTAAGGCTAGGGATACGCTCCATGGGAAATGGGGAGAAAACATCGCCATCCTCTTCATCATAGGTTTCGTACGATGTGTCGCTACCTCCATCATCTATAAATAGACAGAATTCTTTACTATTATACCATGCATCTCCTTATATTCTTTTTGTATATTTTTTTATATAATCATTCATTTATATTTTTAGGTAATATAAGCTATTGGTATTTTTTTCATACTTAGGCAATTTCATTTCTATTTAGTTCCACTAGTGTATTCTCCACTTATGATTTATCTAAATGGATTAATGTTCTTTAAACCTTTTTGTATAAATGTTCATTTATATGTGTAACCGAAGCACTTCTATATGATTACTCATTTATATTCGTGATTTATTGGAATAAACTTTCATATTTTTTGCATCATTACTTATTCATACTTATGTATTTTCATTTGATGCTATGTGCAGTGTAAATGCATTATTATTTTTCTAAAATTATCATCATCATGCTAATCTAATTAAGAAAACTACAATATTTTATCATATAAGTTAACTGGTCCTCTGCATAATTCATCGGAATAAATGTCTATTAGCAACAGAAAAAGATATTTATATTCTGGCAAAAATTCTAACACATTTTGGTCTTGACATCTCAATAGATAATTCAATTCACTGTTAGCCTTAAAAGTACATATGAACTGAGCATTGGCTGAGCATGGATTCCCATTAACACACATAGTCCACTTCTACTAGTTTCTTATACAACACAAATAAAGTCGACATGCCAAGGGATAAACTGAATAAATCACTCGATCAGCCATAAATACACTTTAGACTGCTCCTTTCTTAAAATTTTTGGTCAGATATTTAGCCTAATTATGTGACCTACTTTTCTGCTCCATGTATTTACAACATAGAAAGCTAGCAGAAAAATAAGTTCAAATATTATTTATCATTTTTCAGGTAATATGAAACAATGTCTTTTGGCAAATTTCTTAGTTATACTATTTGAAAATACATGCTGGCATTTGGTTCGTTTTAGAGGCAAAAAATTGACTTCATATGCATCTTTAACCCCATAAATCTGTCATTTTAAGGGTAACAGGTTATAATACCTATATACAGTTTCGTCCTTGGGTTCATCTTAGATCTTATCAGAAATAAACGTCTAGCACAACTTAATATAAAATTCTGACACTGCATTGGTTAACCTCAACACATTTAAACAAAGTCACGAATGGTGTCAATGTGTCACAAATTGTAGTTCTTAAAACTTATCTACATGATCTTAGACTGAACAAGGTCAGTCATTTCTAGAATAAAAGAGATAAAAGGACTTTCGGTATTTTTTTTTTTTTTTTTTTGTCAAACAATAATTTGAGTTCTTCACGGCATCAAGAATAAGAGAAATTCAAGTTGAAACCTAAAAACTACTTTGATACATCTCTCTCCCTCAAGTCAGATTCAATCTTCTATGCAAAGAATTTTCATTTACAGGATAGATTATGCATACAGTTCCTTGGCTCATTTTTGTTTTTAGAGTGGATGCAAGTCAGCATGTAGCCCACATGTGTTTCTCTACTCAAAGTGAGCAAACAATACATGTCTGAAGATGTGGGCATATGGGTATGTGTGTGCCAGCAAGTGCAGACACAAGCACAGGTGTGTTTCTACACACGTATTTCAAGATGTATCCTACCTGTCTGGTCTAGCCCCTCCTCTCTCTGCAGAGGTTCCTCATACAGATCTTCCTCAAGTCCCCCTCCATGGAGTGAGCCATTGGTGCGGGGGAGGTCACTAGAGAACAAAGATCACATAGATTACAGCTTCAGCTTGAAAATGCATACAGCAAAATAAATAAATAAATAAATAAATAAATAAATAAATAAAAAAGAGGGTGTTGACCATCATGATGTAGGCATATATTTTTGGAGAATATGACCTGAATATGACACAGCCCTACATCCACACCCCTCCGTAAAAAAAAAAAAAAATAATAAATAAATAAATAATTAATAAAATAAAATAAATAAAACAGCGACAGAACATTGATAATAGAAATTCAGTTAAATAATAAGGATTGCAGGACAAAATTTTGCTTATTTTTCTCAATATGCCTAAAATCCATTTTATGTTTATGTTACATTTTATGTTTCATCTCTTTTTCAGTGTTTGGTTATCAAACCATGCATCCATATGATATAATATTAATATAAATAATAGCAAAGTCACTGAATCATATTACAAACATGGCTGTCTGATTTAATCATGACAAAAGCCAATAAATACCGCCCACCAATAAATAGTTCATACTGTAGGGGTTTCAAAAGTGTGTATCTTTCAATTAAGTCATTCTGGCCACTCCGAAATGTTTACATTGTATTCTATGGATGGCAACTTGTGAGTGTTCAAAGACTATATGGGGGTTGACTGTTAAACATGAGTTCGCTATCTTTATTGTCATAATTGGTTGGACATACGAGCATGTCACATTTGACGACCCTCCTCTAGTATTTTAACCTCTTTATTTCCAGGTTGAAAGAGTCAGATAAACATTTCTGAGTTTTATGCTGCTAAGTTTGAAGATCACTCGTCAAAATGTACTGCAGATTGCTGAAATCAATTATTGTTGTATCGAAATATTGCAAAGGTTTGATGCACATTTCACCACAGGACACACTAATTTTAAAAAACAGATAATTTTAAGTTTTATATGGCATGTTATTAGATTTATATAAGATGAATGAGTTTGCTTTAATTGAGAATAAGATTGCTGTGTCTTGTCATGACATCAAATGTGACAGAATCCCATGAATGGCACTGTGTTACAGTGTTAGATGTGACAATGTATTAGATATGACAGTGTGCTGGGTGTGACAGTATTCTCTGTGAGATCACTTACTCAGCATCTAAGTCATCATACAGCCCAACACTTTCTGCATCACTATACTGAAAGAAGAAAAGAAAACATCTTCCAAAACAAATCCTGACAAAGAGTCCATAGAAAAAAAACAACTAAAAGGTAACAATTATGTGTTATTTCAAATGGCTTAAATTTTAGACAATCTGATTTAGCAAGTTTTGTTACAAGTCCAGTCTAAACTACTTCATAAGAAGATCTATTTATTGTACACACTTAAAAGTGAACCTGGACATATTATAGCAAACCAGTCAAAAATATAGGGATATTTTCTTCCCAGAAAAAGGTAACTTAGGCATCACATGAATCTATTGTGCTTACTGGGTTTTCATCTTCCTTTTCCTTCGCTTTTCGAGTTGAAGCTCTGGAAATCTGTCGTTGTTTCTCTATAAAATCTTCCTGTTCTGGCTCAGGAGGCGGAGGGACTTCAGGAGGTTTGGGTGGAGCTCTATGGAGGCCTGAAAAAAAACAACAGACATTAAATTTATCATAATATATTGCAAATAGAAAAATGGAAGCTGCAGGCCTTATAAACAGCGTTTACTAACACTACCCACAGATCTCTTAGCACTAACGCCCATATCAATCACAAATCCCATGAATTAACCAACACACCATACAATTATTTAGCACCAACAAAGCGATGCCTAACACTAACATTCATCTGCTCTGGTAGTGCTGGTGAATTTGTGGCTTAGGTGGTTAGTATGTGTGTCAGTGCTAAAAGATCAGCCTAATCCATTTATAAGACCTGAGCTAGAGACACAGCCATGTGATGACAACCGTGGCCTCTGAAAATATTACGACTGGTGAAGACCCGCAGCCTGGGTCTCAAAACCAGCATAAACCAGCTTTCTTATTTTAGTATTTCCTTGAGTGCTGCTTGTCATGTGTGAACTTCAGCAGTATTTTTGACTAAAATTCACTGGATCAATCATAAATGTTAGACGAGTATATCAACTGCACCATGCACACTTCTGTGAGAGCCATAAATCATAACGGCAGGATACAGTGTGGTGAACACCAATCCAACCCACCACTGTTGGTTGGAGTCCACAAAATGTGAAAATATTGAGAATAAAAAATAAAGAAGTTGGCATTGGCCTGAAGTTCAACGTACAAACTTCCAAACCAGACCACTTTTTTTGCTGAATATCTACAATATCTACTAGAAATTCTTTCAACTTCAATCCTAGAATATGAGTTAAGTGTAAACAAAGGACCACACAATACCACACTCAAAGCCCACTGATAGAGTAAAGTAGATTTGTCAAGTATTCTGAAAAATTTCTTCTCCTTGAAAGAATTACTTGCTCCATAATGGAGACAAATAGAGAGTTCTTGGTATGAAGGGCTTGTGCTTTAGTACTCTTTGTCAAGAATTCACTGAGTGCAGACGACTTGTGCAGAAATATATCGATTTCAGGGCAATTTTCATTAAAAAATCATATATATATTCAATACTGAATACTATGAGTACAAAGAAGACACACTTTGCTTGAATAACTGGTTTTGAAAAGAATAATTCATGTTTTTTTTTTAATATGTATTTCTGGTCCCTATGCAGCTGCCTATAGTCACGCCTGCACGCCTTAAGTGGAAAAACTTAAGTGGAAAAACTGGTGAAAAAATTCTATACTCTTTTAAAATAATTCAAAACAAATAATAAAAAAATGTATGTTTTACAAATGCATTTACTCTGATACAGAAAGAAAAACTCAGTCTTATAACCCACAATTAGTAAAGACCAATGAGCATGGCAATAAGAATCAATGGAAGCCATTGTCTGAAGGGAAGACATTCTGTAAATGTTAACTCCTTTGGCCGTCTGTCTCTTAGCCAGTTCTGGTTCTTACTCACACAGAAGATAGAACAATGGCTAGGGCCATTCTTTTCATTACATCATCAGTAATTACTACTACTGTGATTCTGCCAACCATCTGTGGTTATTTTTTTGATCCAAACAATACCATAAATCACCATCAAACAAGGCTCCCACAGACAATGGCTGACTTTATATTGGATTACTTCTGATTGGTTCTTGCATTGATGTGGTTTTCACTGCCATGTCTCATTTTTTTGTGAAATAGTAATTGGTTCAGTTCCAAAGTATATTGTAGTAGAAACCATTTATAATTTATAATTTGACTGTTATTGGTGTTGTGTCAATGGTGCAAGATCCCTTATATCATTCCTCTCATCCAGAAACAAAGCAAGAAACTGCAGAGCACTGCAAGACCTCAAAGAAGAGAGCCAATACAAGATTGCATGCAGAACTGTGGCCCAACAGATCTGCAGATCAAATATGACTGACCCACTCAAATGCTTGTTGTGTACTCCCCACGGGGAATCTATTCAGTGTCTTTTTGGGAGTTAAAGCGCAAGTTTTTAAGTGGGTCGCCATATTTCATACGCAGATCGCAGCTAGTCTGCTGTTAAGAATGCGGTCCAAGATTCTTTAAATATACCCCTTTTAGATAAATCTTGTAATCATTTTTTCCTACACAACTATCTTGTCCTGAAAAATTCACCAAAATTTGGAAATGACTTTTATTGAGATGTCTTACCCACTATCAAACAGACAAACCAATCCATGAAAATATAACATCGGATCCTTTACTGACAGAGGGAAAAATGTGATTAGGGAAGTCAGATATTTGTGGGAGTTGGTATCAGACTCTAACCCAGCTTCAATGTGAGGTTATATCTTAAACTGTACCAGTACAGACATGTTTTGGAACATGTAGAGAACCAGACGCTTTGGGAGTATCCAGGCTATTCATGCAAACACATCCTAATGAGTGTTCGAGCCACATGCAATCAATACTCTACTTAAGGGTTCTTTGTCTTATTCACTTGAGACATTCCATGCTGAGAGCTGACACTTTTTTTTATACCAGCAAGCATTTCAGTGATCATCTGCGGCTACGACAACCAAGCTATTCAATAACTCATACTTGAGATAAGTACTATAAAAATTTATGCAATTGATGTTATGGCATATAATGAGGACTTATCCACATTAAAACTGACTGAACAATTCTAATCCATGTGTCAGTCATGTGCACATAAAAAACCCTTGCAAATGTACAATTTCCTGTTTCTCTGACTGACAAAAATCACAATTAAGATATTAGAAAATGCAGGACTTATGATTCAGGGTGAAAAACTTGCAATGAAATAAGCTGGAAGGTGTTTGAGTCATGCAGAGATACATATCTACTTTTTTTGTCAAGTATATCTTATTTAAATTCTACCACTCTGTCAAGTAAATCTTTCTAAAATTGTAATTTCAGAGCTAAATTAGTAACATAGGATGGGGGCCAGTCACTGAAGCATGTATAGAAAGGCACAGGGCGCGCGCGAGAGAGAGAGAGAGAGAGAGAGAGAGAGAGAGAGAGAGAGAGAGGGAGGAATGCATTTTTCATAGTCTGCTTCAATCCTCTACTGTGTAAATGTTTCAGTCACATATATTGTACTAAAGACTGACATGTTTATAGATCTTGTTTCAAATTCTGCCATGATGCGATTAGTTATTAATCATAACTATTGAGGTTGATGACTGCCATTGTTTTGAATCATCCACTATCAGGGCCCCCCTTTGAAACTATTGTTTCACAAACAGGCATAGCAATCTAACTGTTACCAAAGAAACACTCAACTGATAAATACCCACATTCAGGGCCAATATTTCAACTATTTGTTCCCAAATCATGTATAATGGCAGGTCATATTACTTAAGAGCCTGAATCCTGTGTTTTATCCATGATCTGTGGCCCCATCTTATTCCACAGTGACAAAATCAAGAAGAAAGAAGAGTGATTTGATTGAGCATCGCCCCCTGGGGCTCACAACAATACTTTCATTCTGAAGATGGAGCAGACGACATCTGTGGGACAAAATGCAGAACCGTATTTACTTGAATTTTTCAATGTTTCCATTATTTTATTTTTCAAGACTTATCAATTTTAGGTACTCGTAAAAAGTGCTGAAGTGATGAAGCGTTCTTATACTTCAAAACTTCTAAATCAATGTACTAGTAACATAACACTGATTTGAATAATATTATTTACTTATCTTGTCCAAATTTCATAAACAATCACCATAAATATTAATGTTTGATTAACTGCTGTCTCCTAATTTTATCTAGACACATTTGCAAGAAGACAAGAAATCATTATGAAAGTTTCTTACTTCTAAAGTAAAAAAAAAAACTGGTAAGATCAGCTAAGGATAATGTACTTCTGATTTTAATTGTACTGTACTGAATGTCACTTTTGTCTCCTAAAAGAAAAAAAAATTAAGTGTTGGGGAAAAAACAAAGAAAGTGGTGGTCTTCACGTGGTGATCCAAGGACATACAAAATATTTCTACAGTGGAAATCTGCACTGATAGACAGTTGTGTCCTCGAAAAAAAATCTGAGAAGAAAGCACTAAGAGCAAAGTGGGCAGCTAGGGTATTTCAAGTGGATTTGAAAATTTTGCACTTACTACATGACGCAACACAAATATCACGAACATAATGTTAATTCTGTATTAGTGCAGACCTATGGATCGCCCATCAACACTATGGATTGCCCATCATTGCCCCGAGGCATATGGTACTGGCTTTCATCCACCCAGCCGAAACTCTCCTTTACTGTAAATCCCTCCGAGATTCAGAGTATCAACAGAGACTTCATGGGTGACAGTAGAAAAAACTCAAAATCCTGAAAAAGTAGCTAGCAATTTCCTATTGCATTAAGAGGATATGAAAACTGCAACTTGTCAAGTTGGGGTGATCAAAAATTGTCTGAAACATCCACACTAGTCCTGAAAATTTAGTGTACTGTATGGAAGAGATATCTGTGCATCTCAAGAATATCTGGACATGAATGATGTTATTTTTGTACATCTTGGATGGAAAATGGATGAATCCACGGCATTTCACCATCTGTATCTGTCACGCCACCATAACTCAACTTTTCAGCGGATTCTATGCAAAACAACAAAGAAGCTGTAGGTGAAAAATTATGGCCATGAAAAATACAAACAACCTTTAAACGTGATACGAGTCCAGGGTCCACTTGGTCAAAATATCTGGAGCCACAAAAACCAAAGGACCCTGGATACACTGAGGGTTCAAAAAAGGACAAATCTGGGTGGAAATAAAACTTTTAGAGGTTTTAACTTGATGACAGGACGCAAGGGGTCCCATTTATCAAGCTTACTGAAATTAAGTGACTACACTGTGGTACTTAACTGACAGCAGGATTTTAGGTACAGAAATGTCTGAAAAGTAATAATTTTTATTGCATAACCCCAAAAGAAAAGTACAAATTGATTAAAAAACTATTTTTTATCTCTCCCACTCACCCTCACACACACCAACACTAGGACATTTACAATATCAGTGGTATCTGTAAAACAATAACAATATATATACAGAACTAAATAGACAGAAAAAAACAGACTACTAGGGATAATGTATGAGCAAAGAGAAGTAATTGAATATGTAACGGAGAAGTCATAATATGATTTGGGTTTATGCCAAACAGACTGCTTTGTAAGTCACCAGAAATAAACAATCGAGGAATTATGAAAATATTGTAATAAGTGTGTTTTAACTTGGTGACCAATTACCACAAATGCACCCAAATTCTGACAAACAAATACACACACTTCCATACCCCAATCTATGCAAACACCCTCGGCTTCGGACAACCTGTTTCACCTTACGATGTTGCACTCGGCAACTCTCAAAATCGAGCTCTATAATCATGGGTCAATTGATAATAAACACAGTTCCTAGGATAAAATAAGATTTAAAAACAGGACAGTGGTGAGTCACCACCAACTCTCACTGGTCTCTAATAATATCATAAGGTCTTAATTAAGGATGAATGGATATGTGTGTTTTGAAAATGTGAAGGAAAACATCCTATTTTTCAGTATTTTTTGTGAGAAATTGTTTCCAGGTTTTCAATGAGGCTGTTGTTGTCTCCCTTTATTCCTGGTGCACCAGCAGTGAGTAACATAATCCATATCATGAAAATCATAACATAATATGCTATCTAGACTCATATCTTTGATTTTCAAAATCAATCTGACACATCAACCAAAAAAAGAAGTAGTATAAACAGTGTGCATTCACTGAGTGAGAGTCCTTGCAGAGATCTGGCAATTAAACCTCAGAGCTGTGATTTAATCCGTTTAATGGCATCTGCAAAGGTGGGGAGACCATCAGCAGATTAGTCGGCTCATCTTTCATGTATGGGCCGCCATATTTAATCTGTGGATCAGAAGTTCCTCGAATCTCCTGTTCTGAATGGCCTCTAAGGCCCCATTCAGAATAGAGAACTAACTAGTCCGAGGGTCAAATATGGCTTGCCATCTAATCCGCTAATAGACATTGGATAGATATCCCGAGGGGAAATATTCAAGTGGGTCAGCCATACTTCACCACAGGACAAGTTAGTCCCCTATTCTAAATGAGGCCTAAGTAACAAGATACAGGGAATGTCACACTGACCTCTGAAATTCAAGGTCTTACAATGTTAAGATGATTACTAAATATGTCTTACCTGAGGGTCTGGGTGGTAAGGATGGAGGGAGTCGAAGAGCTTCCAGTCGTTCCACGTAATACTGGCGTTTCTTTTCCCCAAGCGACGACATGGATTCTTTGGCAAGGAAAGTGCGGAGGTAGTCCTCGATGCCCGGTAGCATCTCTGAAATGATAATTACGTATGTTTATTTCATGGATTTTATATCCATATATTTTGGCCACACTCTAATTGAAATAATAAAGGTTATACAATTCTAAATTTGAGAGTCAAACCCCAAGTTAATTAATAATGAGATTTAGAACTCTTCAATTTGTACACAATAAGGTGAAACTCACAATTAATTCTCACTAAGCTATTCATTATACACTGCCACATAACTTCAGTGTAACTGATGAAGTCCCAAGTGTTGGGACAAAAGCTTTCCAGGTATGCTTTCTGATTATTGTGTAGAAATTAAACAGTTTTAAACTTCATCATTATGAGTAACACTACAGCACAGATCAACTTTCCTCAGAAAACCTTATGTTTACTTTCAAGTAATTTTAAAAATATTTTAACGCAACCCTATTTCATAAACTTGGAATTAAATCTTCAATCTTTTAAGATATATTTAGTCAAAACACTGTGCCAAGACATCATTTTAACCATATACTAGAATGTGTTTTTTTTTACTACATTTGGTTTTAGGGTCACATACAGTTAAATTTCTGGATAGTATTACACAATATGTTTCATATACTAATACTTAGGTAAACATGGAGGGGAGGGGGAGAGAGGTAGTCCTCAAAAAAGAGGGGGGGGGATTTTTATTCTATTTCATTCTTTACTTATTCTTTAAAAAAACTTTATTTTTCTTTGAAGGCAGCATTTCAAATATATAATCCCCTTTATTCATGACTAGTTTGCGCACTTGAAAAGAAAAAAACTATTACTCATTGGGAGGTCAGAAAAAATGGAGTAACAAAACATTTGCAAGTTCAGTGTTCAAAACAACAAGACCTTTAAGTCCTGCCAAGAACTCAGGTGTACGAAAAAAGCCCAGATTAAGCAATCTAAACATGTACCAGGTATCATAACCTCTTGTCTCCGCTATCAAGCTTAACATCTGTTTTTTTACATGGGAGGACTCGAGAGGGCATGTGTTTGTATAATAAATATATCAACCTTATCGTTTTTGTCAGTGTTATAATCTCATGCAGCTTGGTTATCTGAACATTAAAACAAGTTTTGATGCAAGGGAAAGTGTGTGTGTAAAGTAAAAGAATGATAAGTTCACTTCTTATATATTACACTACAGATGCGTCTCAGTGCAGTTTGTCTTTTCCTGTTTGTCTTTTTCCAGTGACTGTTAGCCTGTAGACTTAGAGTTACAGAAAAACAGTGTTTGATATTTCACGCTTCTTTATGATTGGGGTGGGGGTAAGATGGAAGGAAAATATTGTTTCTTTTCTTTACTTAACTATTTACTGTTGGTTTCACACAAGGGTATCATAAATACAGGACAGTATATAGCACGAAAATTCATGCGTTAGCACTCCTACTGGCGGTTCTGATATATACTGACTGCAGCACAGGACCATCAATAGGAGTGCTAGCGCATTAATTTTCGTGCTAGACAGTATGTTATAGATGTTATGCATGCCATGTTTTTATAAATCATTTTCATTTTTCTTGAGATATGCTTGCTATGGTGTCCTGACTCTCTAACCTTTGCTGTATCAGTTTACTGAGAGGAAGTCTCAATAAAATATATCATCCAGGGTTCATGTAATATTCCATAAATCAGCAATTTTTTTTTCTTTTTTTTTTTACTTGTGTTGCAAGGAGTACGTGTACTCTTATTCCATAACTAGTTAATGCACTTTGATCATTTAAAAAAATATTTGTTAAGATTCATAACAAAGTTCTAATTTCAGGGGACGAAATAGCTCATTTATATCTCACTTCTGAAATAAAAATCAAAGCTACCCTATGTAAGCTTATAAGGGACTACATAACTTGTAAAAGTACTTATAAACGGGACACTTTTCAGTCAGGGGAAGCAATACCTAGTGAAGATTTTTGTCAATGAAATATCGGACAAGTCTCACAAAGAGCACCTCATTAGTTTTTACCTGGCTTTCAATGAACACACCAGGGGTGGGGTAGGCAAGAAAAGCCAAGGTAAAAGGAACATATTAATACCCGTTGAGCTGTTGGAGTTGGCCCCCCAAAATCGTTACCTTGACCTTCTGACTGACCTTTGTAAACTCTTTTCTGATTCCCATACATAAATGTGGATGATGTACTACATTATATGACCTTGTTTCTACACTCTGTCCATGAAATAAAGGTTTTAATCATGAACTGTTAGCTTGCAAATAAAGACTGTATATCTTTTTATAAGAACTACCAAAATGTGTAAGAAGACAGCTTGAGAACATTTGGACCTCAATTTATTGCATTCTAATTTTTTGACATTCTGGATACGAGATCAAAAAATTGTGAGAAAAACTCCAAATCAGATGCTTTCTAGTATGCAGGCACATGAGCATACATGCATATACATGTGGACAAACATATGCAGATTCACATACAGTACTAGTATATTATAAATATACACAAATAATTGTGAATACATTTTCATTCCAGGTGAAATGACCCTAGTCATTTAGAAATATTGGAGGTAATACCCACATATTTTATAAGCTCTTGATAAAAAGAAATACGATAATTTAAACATTTATTTGTCTTCACGTACAGCAGAACCTGAACCTCTAAACTTGCACTATTTCTCCTCAAAAATTCTACAGCACCTGTTCTTTTTCCCTCAGAAGCCTTCAATCCCATAATAAGAAACAGCTCACAGTTGCTACAAAGAGAAATTTCCATGAATTCGAAGTACAAGCTCTTCGTAAATAATACAGAATATGGCAAGACCTTTCAGAAGACTGCACTTTGAATTTGGTCTACTGGGATTTATAAATATTTGTTTGGCAATATAGGAAGTTGGGGTAATTCCTGAGTAAATCAAGGAAGCTATGAAACCTTTCAGTCTTAAACTGCCTGGTAATAAGGAACAACAAACTGGCTCCGAAGAGGGTCGTTACTGATGCTAGGTTTGCAACATTCTGTTATCTTAAAGACTGTTACTTTGCTGTAATTGAGACAATGTGAGGAACACACATGGACAAAATTAAGGCAAGCCATTTTGCACGTGTTCTCAGTCACTCACACACGTGCTCACACACACACACACACACACACACGCAGAGAGAGAGAGAGAGAGGTCATAAAAGACATCATCACTTCCATGAATGAACGATAACAAATCAAAAAGAATTAGAAGGTAATAAAATTACAAAGTAAAAAACAAACAACAATGCCAAAGAAAGAAAACTAGACATGGCAAACGACACCAAAGGTATTGGACAAAACCAAAACCTCTTATGACATGAAAATAAATAGGTTTGAAGTATTTCCCCTAATAAGAAGTATTTTATAGCGGCAGTGGAAGCCACAAAGGCCACAAGAGTCAAGTTTTATTACCACAGTTGGAATGTTGTAGAGGTTGTAATGGTCCATGACGAATGAGGTGATATCTGACCCTCGGAAACATGAACTAAAATAATTTCATTTCTACTTGGTTCATTGTGAAGCCTGTTGCAACCCTATCCAACTTCTTTACATCAAAATAAATAAACTATTTCCATTTTTTTCGTAATAATTAACTTCCTCAACTCTTTTCTTGCAATAAGGAGACTGCACTTCTATTACCTAATAGTATCTGTGTAGTTTACGATTACTTAATTTTTCAACATCCAAATTTGCCATTAAAAAATATCTCAATTCTGAATCCTGATATAATATAATGCTGGATCTCATACAGTCCAGTTTCAAATTTTAGCAAACTAAATAGACAAAGTCTAACAAGCATTTCCAGAAATTGATCCGTAACTACTATATACTACTACACCACTGTACAGGAGCAAGAAGGCGGTGTCTCTGTCAAAAATGTAGTTGTGATCTAATCAATCTTCTCGCAAACACCTGTGAGAGCAATGAGAGAGACACAGCTGATGGGTGTACATGAACAGAGAGAAGATCTGTGTCTACACCATTTACCTGGTAGCAAGCGAGTAAGAGGGGTTTAATGAGAGAGAGAGAGAGAGAGAGAGAGAGAGAGAGAGAGAAGTGTGCAGACTGAAGAAGTGTGCAACCCAAGGGCAACTGAAGCCTTCTCCCACAAACAAAATATGAGAGAGAGAGAGAGAGAGAGAGAGAGAGAGAGAGAGAGAGAGATTATTAAGGTCTTCTATCAAAGATACTCCTGCCAAATCAAATTTCAAACTCAGACCTCAGACTACATATCTTAAAATGAACATTACAACTGACAAGAAATACATCCAGACACAGCTGATCTGAGGCAATACATCTTAGGTTGTTACAAGTTGACAAGAAATCTCAGATTACACAACCTAGGCTGCTACAAGTAGACTAGAAACGCACCCAGACACAGCTGATAGGCAAAAGCTGTAAGACACCTGATCCCAGACAACACATCAGACCTGGAAGCAACTGTCTGGTCCAGAGGAAAGAAAACACCTCTTGGCAGCTTACTACAACTGTCTACTTACCTGTCTGATTAATTATATCCTTTCTGCTGGCTTTTGCTTAGATAAATAACTGCCTTTTCACCTCTCTTAATGCGTGACTGTTTTTAGCAATATCACAGTCAATTTCTAAAACAGACTTTCTCTTTACTTTGAGTACCAAAGTAGTGACTTCAAGGCAAATTAAAAAAAATATTTTTGCAAAATCAGCAAAAAACTGCCCCAAATGATATTGACTTTTTTCAGACAGATAAATAGTTGAAGTCTTAAAATCAGACAATTTCCTATCAGACCAAAAATTAGATCCAGGATTCTAAATTTTATAGACCAGAGGGCAATTCTGAATCCCTCTCCACCTCTGCAAAATCTCTTCTGCCCTCAGAATTATCACACACAGATGCAGTCTACAACATTAACACAGGATCTGCATCAAATGCCAACAAAACTTAAACCCCACAAGCAAAATTTTTACAAAATTTGTTCAGTTACTGGACTCTTTTTTTTCTGCTTTGCGCAAAAAGATCCTGGCATCCCAATGGACCAAGAGGCTAAATTTCTAGCATAGTCTTGTCATATTATCAGCCTTTCAACAGAATGGGTTTTGCTTTTTATTTTCAGAAAAGGGTGATTTTCCTATTTAAGATCTCCTCACAAAGCACCTGCTCTGCCGACAATGTAGAAGAACAGTAACTTTTTAACCTGTGTCCCTTCATCAAAAGGGCCTAACTCCATGTTTGTTGTTCCATCATATACCTCCTGTGGTATCGTCTTAATTATATCTTCTCATGCTGGGATCATCTTAGGGGTTTCATGTTTAGGTCTAAAAGCATTCGTTTATTTGAACTTCCTTTCCACCTGAGAAACCACTTGCCCTCGCATTAAGACTCGTTCCAGTAGCTATCTGGAATCCTGCAGCTTCCATGTATGTTTTGGACACATATAACATCAACGGAGCATTAACAGATTATTGATATTATTATCATTATTATAATATTATTATCATAATCTTTATTATTGTTATACCACTATTATCATTGTTTTTATTGTTGTTTGCATTGATACAACTATCATCTTCATTATCATAATCATGATTATTTAAGCATGAACCCCCAAACAGTTTTTATAGTTTCTAATACATTAAGACAGGAAATTATTTGTTGGTGGCGAGAGTAAAAGTGACCCCGACTTGCACGAGCAGAGACATCTTGATGACCGCGTGACGGTATAGATTGAGGAAATGCTGAGTAAGGCTTCGTTCACATGCAATGTCTATTTTCTAAATTCTATTTTCTATTCGCGCTATCTTATGATCACGGTCTGTGCACTGAATATCCCGCCGCGTAATTACTGGCAGCGCGAGCCAGTAACTTATAGTAACTTATAGTAACCGGCTCGCGCTGCCAGTAATTACGCCGCGGGATATTCAGGGCATAGACTGCGATCATAAGACATACCGCGAATAGAAAATAGAATTTAGAAAATAGACATTGCATGTGAATGAAGCCTAAGATACTTCAGTGAGGTTAGCACAAGGCAAATGCAAACATGAAGGATGGAAACAGGGTCTGATAGGCAGGAAGGAAACATCCTAACCATTCCATTAAGTTCCCGTCTTTAAATATATACACAGCTACTTTCCGAACATAAAACTGCAGTAACCTACCAAAAGAACCCACCAATATGACAGTTCGGACTTCCTTTAAAAATTTGTTTTACAAATTTGCCCTGACAAAGCAGAAGTCAGGTCACTATCTATACTAAAAATACACAGGTCTATAAATACAACCAAAACCTGTTTTTTCAGAAAACAGATCATGGAATGTTTGCTGGCAAGTTTGCCAAATTCAAGATGGATTTTAACAACTGACTTCAGGAGAACCTGCAAAATTTAACTTCCACTCACTGTTACTGTTTGAGGTGGAAAAAGAAGCAGAGGCAAGTGGCTCGAGGAAAAAAAAAAAATTGGCAGAAAAGACTGTTGAGTGGACCTGACTGACCCAGGCTTGGCGCAGGCACATCAGTACGCATTCTGTCAGAGGCGGAGACAACTGGTGTAATGTTCCACGCACCATCACCTCCACGACCCCTGAAGGTTACCAGACTGATTCGATTAGTTAGTTTCCTTCCTGAAGTACATACTGAGATACTGGAATTGAATCCTGAGTACTTTTCAGCAGTCTCTGGAAAGAGATCTCACTGAATCAAGGAATCGAACTGGAACGGAATCTGAAGTACTTTTAGAATCTCCAGAAAGAAGTTTCTATCATGGAATCAAAGAATACGAGTTTGGACAGTTATAGTTGATACAAGTCTATTATACTCTTCCAATGCTGTTCCATACTGTTTTCAAAAAGCACAGTAAAGCCTGAAAATATTCATTTAAAAGTTCTTAAAACTGAGAAAGTATAACAAAAATGTTTCATATTTTAAGCACGTTAAAATGGAACACCATAAAAAAAAAATAAAAATAAAAATCAGAAATAGATAATTGGAAGTTTGAGGGTAATTTCCACAGTGACATGCAGTTACCTTTAAGTTACACAAATATGTGACCAGCAAGAGCCCCCCTCCTCATTAGACTGTTAACGAAGTTCGCATACCTTGAGAGGTTTGACAGCTGCCCTTGCCAGTTCAAGGCAAGTGTCTTGAATGTGTCTTGAATATAATCAAAACACCAAAATGTCCTGCCTTGTAGGTAAATAATGATCAGC
This sequence comes from Lingula anatina, assembly GCF_001039355.2. Next base: position 119,918 of record NW_019775927.1, on the reverse strand, counting down.
CTTTTCAAAAACAATTTACTGAAAAACATTACTCAGAGAATATCTATTGGAAACATCAATTTTGTTTGAATTAAGCAACTGGCAGAGCAATAGGAAGCTGCAAGTCTTTGCCAAAATAGCTCCAAAACAGGGCCATCATAGCACCATTTCTTTAAATTAATTAATTCTTTTGATTATAGTAATCAATTAATGAATCACCCCTAAAATCTAATCTCTTCTAAACGAGCCCATTACTGTCCATAACTTTTTGAGTTAAACTGCTAACAAAAATACTAACAATCCAATCGATTCAGGTAAAAACAAACTCCTAGGTGGAGGTAATTACCATGACAGACTGCTTGGTACCTGTGCTTCGTTAGACAACGGCTCCTGGGTGGTATAAAATGGGATTTACCAGCTTAAAGGTGAGAGCAAGAGAGTCAAAGACAGGTGATTAGGTTGCTTATAACTCTAGTCACAGAAAAAATACCTGAACGCAGAAAGGGCAAACTATCAGCACAATTCATATCATTTACATGTATACACATTAAGTGACAAGAAAGTTGAATGAAAAGACAAATTATATAATTTATGAGTTCATGGGTATCAGGTTTTTCATATTTTGTAAGACAAGATATTTAGTGTATATGTACTGGTATACATAAATGCGACTTAACTAACATAAGCCAGTTTTTTTTTTCTCTCAACAGGACGCTCATACAAAAACAAATCAGTCCACCAAATACATTAAGTATATATATATATATCCAATTGTTCTGCACTTAGGGGCTGCCTCTTTTGTGAAATGGTAAGTAGATTGGACTTGGTGCCATGCGAGTGCTTTTTTCTCAATCAAAAACCACAGACCACCATGTCTTATCGCCACTTGATGTATGGTTCACTTAATAGCAGTCGATTTGTATGTTACATGCAATTGAGTATAACAACAATAACTACATGTAACGCGTCCTTATTTTCAAATTGCATACTAGTAGTAAGTGATGTGTGTTTCTGTATCACTGTTTTAAGATGCATTTGAAGTCAATTTTCGACAAAGCCCCCCCACCACCACCACCAAATGTTGGCATATATTTTAATTCTCCTATCTTTATCTCCAGCGCCTTCCAATTGTATTTCTCATCGGTCTTCATATGTACAGCAGCGTAAAAAAAAAGTTCTTTGTTTCCCCTCACAGCACATACAAACACAGATCATCCTCTGAATCATTTCCCCTCAGACAATCAATAACTACTACAATATGGATACATCAACTCCTGTGACTGGCGGAATGAATGTATGCTTCCCATCAAGATGGCACCAGTTAAAACACAAGAGAAAATTCAATTTCATCTCCAGTAAGTAGATTAGGGGCTGGCCTATCTTGGCATAGCTTGGGAGTGAAATGTGGTTTGGGCGATTATCAGTTGGCAATCAAACCCATACGGGTGGGCATGACACGCAGGAGCAATATGTGATGATGGTTTGATCTGAATGAGAGTGCTGAGCTTGCTTTTTGGCAATGTATCCATCTGCGACTGTACTAGTACTACAATAATTGTGTACTAGATGTATGCGTGTCTGTCTGTCGGTCTGTTTCTCTCTCTCTCTCTCTCTCTGTGGATGTGTGTGATTCAATAGCATTTGTCTCTCTCTCTCTGTGTGTGTGTGTGTGTGTGTGTGTGTGTGTGTGTGTGTGTGTTAAACTGTTTGCAATTTGTTTATGTTGAATACGCCTAGATCCCTTCTCCCATAATTTCTCAAATAATTAATTTTAAATAAATAATCAATATTAAAACACAAATCAATCTATAATGCATTAATCATAGTGAAAACACCTACATAAACCTACTAGTAATCATTCACACTTGCAGCTACACCCTCTGTTCTATGAAAAAGACATCCATATTGCTGAGTGATACATGAAGACCACTTGGCGGAATTTTTAAGACATAAAAACTGCTTTCATTGAGATATATTGATACAACTCTTGAAATTTCGGACAACTCTTCAAATGATACGAATATGGAAACTCATCAATGAAGGCACTATTTTTTTTATTGTATACATATAACAATACATAGGAATGATACCTTATTTTATACATCATAATTTTATATAAGAAAAGAAAAACAGGACAAAAACAATTTATCAAATATGATATTGTTATCTTTTTTGACTTGCTGTTTTAACAAATGCACTGTATGCCCTAGAGCAGAGATTTATTTAAGATCTCTCTCACTGTGTACAAGCAGTTCATTTATCCAAAATCCCTGTGCTACAGGCTGTAGATGACTAATAATGCAAACAGAATATTATAAGAGGCACAATCAGCAGAGAGAGAGAGAGAGAGAGAGAGAATCACAGAGTGACAGACAAGTGTGTGTGTGCGTGCATCATGTGTTTGGCTGCATACATCCATGCGTGCATACATGCACGTCGTGTGTGTGTGTGTGTGTATGTGTGTGTGTGTGTAATGTGCTCAGGCCGATAAAACTAGAAGTCTAAAGCCTTACTAAAGAGGCTACATTTGAAGATGACCAAGGCCCTGACCTGTCAAAGAGGATACCTTTTGAGATGACTCAACTGGACATTACATGGGTCACTACACTGTCATGGACAGTTTAATATATATAAACTTCAGAGCATTTAACACCTAAGCAGGCGATAAGTTACAGCTCAGTATTGACCTTTGGACCTAAGACGGGAATATTTACAGGTATCTAGTACCTTTATGTGTACCTGACATTCACCTATCAAATAGACAACTACATAATCACAATGCATTCAGTGCTAGAACTTCTGCAATTTCTAAGCCTTCTTTTGAAACAAACATAGGGTATATTATACTCTGATGAAAAAAAGAAAAATATTTGATCATTTTGTTAAACATGTGCTCATTTCTTTGGCAAACATGAGCTGATTAAACACTCACCTGTAACAGCGTACTTAGTAATGTCATAGACCTTTGCATTCTGCATGATAATTGCTTACTTGTAAATACCACCTTTCCTCCCTCATTTCTTCTAGTAAACATCCCTGCCACACAATTAAACATTCCTAGCCCTGTCATGTTATTACACCACCTCTCTCCACTCCACTATACATTAAACACCCACCGCTCTGCAGATTTAAAAATAAAACACTATGCCCCCCCCCCCCAAAAAAAATAAATAAAAATAAAAATAATAAAATAAAATAAATTCAAGTCCTTCTAGCCCCATTTACATCATTAGTACTCTGACTTAAGAAGTGTACAACTGAAGGGCAACTAAAGCCTTCTCCCAAAAGAGAGAGAGAGAGAGACCCCACATATTATTAATATAAGGATTAAAAGACACTGCTTCCTAGTGCATCCATTTACTTTGAAATCAATACAGTACTAGCATATAGTTTATACCCAGGGGATGCTGCAATATAGACTGCAGTAAGAAAGCTAAGAGGCATACACTGTGGCAATTATCCTTGAAACATCCTCTGGAAACATATCATGTGCACACCATCTAGTCTACTGCCATTAATTTTAAAATGGGGTCTTTTTGTGAATGAAATAAAAATCAGACCAAATCCCTGTTTCGTTGACCAAACCTGAGAAATGGCACAGAATTTGAATCAAATTCTGATTTACAATTACAGCAGAATTTTTTCGGGACACAACAGTGATTCTTTAAACCTCTCTGTACATTCCTGATAGTTTGCATCTTGCCATTTAAGGATAACAAATACTGCATTACAACCCCCTCCCCCC